>WEIS01007771.1:1487-11610 GCA_013389965.1 Todus mexicanus | reverse complement strand
CTCCCCAGGCTGGGCACCTGGAGAAGTGCCTCAGGGGCTGCCTGATGCACAATCTGGAGCTGGACATTCTCGAGACAACATTCCGCTCTCAAGCAGTCCCCCCGTCCTTGTTGAAACAAAGAAAACTCAGTAACGACCAAATGTTATTAAGCAGGCATTCCTTATTGCGTAGCCAAACGCATGGGGGATAGCTCCTCCTAACATATGCACCTACCGAGACTAAGCACCCTGTTTATATCCAAGATACACGTACATATTCTTCATATTTCTTAGAATAGGCTGGCGTAGACTAATGGTCTCTTCGAACTAAATTCCATTTGTGTCTGCCCCTTTAGACATGCGTACTGCCACCTAGCGGGTCTTCTTCAGGGTCTTTAGGTGGAGGCTCAAAGCGTTCCCCTTAGTTGAAGTTTTGAACTTGTCTACTGTGCTCATGCTCTCTTCAGTCCCAGCCAGGTGTGACGTGACCAAACTGGTTTAGATTGGAGGGCTTTGCTGTTCTAAGGGTCTGTGGTTTGTTCAGTCTCCTCATCCTGACACTTTTAAATACATTGTCACTGATTTACCAGGACCTGGCTGCCCGGCCTTGCCTCCACATGCCTGTGTCCGTCTGCACATGCACTTTCTCTTACCCTGCATCATCATCATCAAAACACTCTGTCAGTCTCTGCCAGGAAACAACCGTTAATTCCAAAGTCGTCATCTCCTCCTGTCCGCATTTCAGACACCTCTTCCCAATACTACAGGCCTATATTCCTGCTGAAACCTTATTACCCACTATAAAAGCAGCGCACAAAAGCCACACGCACACGCACAAAACCCCCAACAAGTTAGCATGAAGCAACACACAAAAACAGAAAACAATGAGTAAAAGCGACACACAAAACCAAAAACCCAGCAAGTTAACAAGAAGCAACACAGAAAACAACAAAATTGAGTGCCATTTCTCCCTGTCATCAAGCTTGTACAGACGCCACTGCTGATTACAATATTTAGTTAGAGTATTTTTCTCACACTTCCCCCGGGTCCACCCCCAGCTGTTTCCAATGTCTTAATACACAACCTAAGTAGATTTTATCACAACTTTTCCTTATTCTTCACTATATCCTTAGACAGTCCCAATCCCATCCTAACCAACTTTCTGGAAGCACAAACATTATGATATAAGCTTGTACCAACTGATACACAAAACAATACACCAAGACAATAATCATAACCAATGACCGCAATCCAGTGATCAGAGTACAATTTTCAGAAACCAATTACCACAACTGAATGGGAACTCTAACCCCTAAATGGATGGGGACTCTAAGCCCTAAACCAAAGTATAGCAATAAGGTGCTAGCAACCAGGTATATGCTATGCTGCAGCGGCTTACGGAAGCTTTCCAAATGGATCAGTCCCCAGAACCAAAAAAATCCTGCAAAATTAAAGAATACCTTTGTCAGATGGTCCTTGTCTGTTCCCGCCATGATCCAGCTGAGGCTGGGGGTCCCTCTGGGAAATCTCCACGAGTGCCCAAGGGAGTCCTCATCTCAATGGATCCTTCAGCCAAGCAGAGAGGATCCGATCTGGGTCACCAACTGAAATGATGAATTAGACTCAACAACAAAAATGTTCACTGTTAAGCAGGTATTCTTTATTGCAGCGCTGAATGCACGGGGAATAGCTCCTCCTCACGTGTGCCATACAGGATTCTCTGTGACATATCTATACAAAATCAGCAGAATTAATAATTCACTTAATCTACCCACTTTACGGTGATCGATCAGTAATCTACATACAATATTGCTGATTCTACACTTCCATTCCTGCTCGTGCTTTAAGGGCCCGATTTGCTCTGGGGTGGTCGTTCATAGTATTCCTCACAGTTCTCACTAGTTGAGCTGTGGGTTTCCTTAGCCCACAAGTGGTCACAAAGTTTGCTCATCCATCCTCTGGCCCTGAAATGCTTCAAGAAGGTCAGTTTAAACTAGTTCCCGGGTGCTTATCTGGACACTAGCGTCCTCCCCTGTGCCCATCCTGGCGTTTTGAGTCCCTGCTCTCAGGGGTACTCAGGAAACGTAACGAACCATCTCAAGGCCTCCCTGATCTTTGTCAGGCGAGCGGCTGCGTGTTTCCAAACAGCTCATTATCAGTTCTACCCAACAGATGACTAGACTATGCAAGTGAATACAAGTAAAGATACTATATAACACTTTAAAAACAAGTAAAACTATAGACTGGCAAAATTTCTGTGTGTCAACCGGGGACGATGAGGGACATCAATCCTTTAAATTTTCAGCCACCGAGCCCCGCTGCAGGGAGTGGGCTGGGGACTGTCCTGCTGGGACACCCCGCGGCACCGGGCTGGATTCGCTGCCTGGGGAGTTCCCCCCAGTGCCGGTCCCGTCCAGCCCTTTGCTCTGCTCTTGTGCCACAGGGACACGGCCCGGCCTGGGACATTCGAGCAGAGGCGCCGGACGGAAGGATGGGCAGGGCTAGGCTGGTTTGTACCAGCGGCTGTTTCGCAGCAGTGTGGAATAAACGGGCCAAGGGCAGGGGCTGGGGGACTGCAGGCAGGGGCAGGGAGCTGGGGGCAGGAAAAGGAGAGAAACGGAGGCAGAGGGAGGGGAGTCAAGGCATGGAGCCTGGGGTGCGGGTGGGTGATGAGGCAGCCCGGGCAGGGGGAGGGAGTCGAGCTGAGGGGAGCTCGGGGCCGCTCATCCCTGCGGGGCTCCCCCGCCACAGCTGGGCTGGGCCAGCGAGGCCTCTGCCCTTGGAGCCAGGGCAGCGGGGCTGGGGCTGATCTGCTCCAGGGGATGGAGTTGCTGCCCTGAGTCCCAGCGGCAGGATCAGGTCCGGGCCAGGGCAGAGCCTCTCGGGCTGTGCCCAGGCCAGCCGAGACACACGCAGCAGCTCTGGTGCAGGAGACCAACGCTCCGCTTTTATCGCGAGCACGGCCGGGGGCAGCGGCGGCTCCTTGGTGCTGCAGCCCAATGCCTGCAGCCTGGCCAGGCAGCCAGGGGCTGGGCAGGGCAGCAGAGCCCAAGGGACCCGATGCATGGAGGCCCTGGAGGTTCCCCTGCCAACGTGGCCCAGGGCAGAGAGGCAGAGGAGGGAGGCCCGGCTGGGCCCGACTCCTGCAGCAGCAGGAACTGATCGCAGGGCAGAAATGGCCCCGAGGAGCCCTGGCCAGGGGCCGTGCTCAATGCTGCAGAGGAAGGCGAAAAACCCCGGGGACCTGTGCCAATGTGCCCCGGGGAAAAAATTCCTCCCTGACCCCACAAGTGGCGATCGGCTGCGCCCTGAGCATGTGAGCAAGACATGCCAGCCAGAGCCTCGGGGCTGCCCTGGATCCAGGGGACACCAGCACTGCCTGACCCCTTTCTTCCTTGCCCCAGACTCCTCCAGGGAAGCTACTTGAGATTACTTGTCCCTTTTGGAGGAAATTCTCACCTCTGGAATCCATCCAAGACTCCTCCAGGAATGTCTCGGTGTCTTCTGACCACCCCTTCTAGGGATCTGAGATCCCAGATAGCAGCCCCAGACTCCTCCAGGGAAGCTACCTGAGATAATTTTCCTCTTTTGGAGGAAACTCTTGCCTGCAGGATCCACCTGAGAATCTTGCCAGTCATCTCCCAGTGTTCTTCTGAGTCCCAGGTATTTTGGATCAAGGTTACCAGCCCCAGACTCCTCCAGGGAAGCTAACCAAGATGATCTTTCAGTTTTGGAGGAATTTCTTACCTCCAGAACCCACCCAGAACTCCTCCAGGCATCTCCTGGTGCTCCTCTTCAAACAGAGAGCGGCCATGAGCTGAGCCATGGCGGAGCTGCTGCAGAAACGGTCACCCTGGGCTCTCTACACCCCCCATGCACGGGCTTGTTGGGCCAGGCAGAGCGAGCGACTTTCCCAAGGGAACACACCTTCGTGACGCAGTAAGAACAGGGATGGAGGTGCCATGGGGAGGGCAGGTGGCTGCTCGTCCACTGCTTCATTTCTCCCTCTGTCTTGTGGATGGACGTTCATCTGCGGTGGCACGTGGCGTGGCGAGAGGAGGGGGGCCATAGTCTGCCGCTGGGCTTGTGGGGGCTCAGTGCCAGGAACTTGGCCCGGAGCAAGAGGCAGCGTTGGGCATTGTCTGAGGGCTCTCCCAAGGGCGGCTTTGGCCACTGGTTGCCAGGACCTGGCTGCCCAGCATCGCCTGCACATGCCTGCGTCGGGCTCCTGCGGGGGTGGGAGCAGTTAGAGGGGAGTGGGGGAGAAGAGGGAAGCCCCCAGCCCCTTCCTCGGGGCTCCAACTCACCCAGCAAACTGCCCATTGGCCTCTCCACCGTGCTGGCTGCCGAGCTGGCACCACAGCTGGCTCTGTGGGAGGAGCTGGGGAGGAGAAGAGGGGGTGAAACTTCCCCACATGGTCAGTTCTAGCCTCAACTCTTGGAATCTGCCCTGAGCAACCCTCACTGTGGAGCTGGGGGCATCGGCACGATGTTAAAACAGCTGCCACAGGCCCTGCCCGTGCCCTTTGCTCCCTGGGAGCTGGGGACCCTCGTGAGCTGCCCCTGGCTGCAGCCTGGCACAGGGCCAGTGCGTGAGCGGGTCTGGCTCTGCCCGTGCCACAGGCACCACGTCAGCTGGAGTGCCCCAGCATCAGCTTGGCCGCTCTGGCTCGGGAAGCATTAGGGGGGAGCTCCTGGTTCAGCTGCCTCGAGGCCGAGATGGGCCCCCAAAGGCAGGATCAGGGCCTGACACAGCGCAGGATCACAGCCCCTGCCCAGCTCCGTGCCCCTCTGGAACCGCCTCTGTCCAGCCCAGCCCCGGGGAGGCAGCTGCTGAGGCACAGGGGACACTGCACAAGACGCCCCACAGCCTTTTGCTACCCACAGCCTCTTCTGGCAGTGTACGCAAGCAGGGGACCGGTGCCCAGGGGCTGTGGGACAGTGCCAGGGGTTGGGGGCGATCTTGGGGCACGCAGCACCCTGTTGGTGTGCGCACCTCTCTGTCCCTGGACCCCAGCTCGCCCTGGCTCAGGTGCAGCCTCACCTGCAGCATGCGCTGCTCGGCAGCTGCCTTCAGCTTGGCCAGGGCAGAGCTGAGCCGCGCGTTCTCCTCCTGCAGCACGCGGATGCGGATGCTGTTGGCCTGCATCTGCTGCTCCATGTCCTCGCTTACGCTCCCGGTGCCTGCAAACACAACACAAGGTCCTTGTGGCAGGAGCCGGAGGTCAGCCTGCTGCCATCTGCCCGCTCACAGGCGTTGGCTGCAGCTTTCCATCCCAGCTCCCTCCCAAGCAGGGCAGCTGCCTGCTGGAAAGGAGCCTGCCCCAGCCAGAGAGCACCAGCAGAGCCTGGAAGGTGGCAGCTGCCACCCTAACCCCTGCCAGCTGAACCCGCGGGGGAAGCGAAGCTCTGCGCGTGCCCTGGCCCTGCTTTATTTCCTGGACTGGAGGTGGCACGAACAGCAGCCACGTCGGCAGTGTGTTAAGGTGGCAGCAGCTCAGCACAGCCCAGGGCTGAGCCCCTCCTGGCTCTGAGGGGGACAAACAATGTTGTCCCAATCACACTGGTGTGTCTGGGGCCAGTGGGATCCCCTGCGAGACCCGCGAGGCAGAAGCCCGCTGCAGGGACAGCCGGCGCTGCTGCCACTCCCTTACTCTCCAACTGCATCTCAGCGGGGACGTGGAGCTCGGGGAAGAACACCAGGAGCCTCTCCTGCTCCTGCAGCTCCCGCGCCTGCTCCTCCAGCTTGGAGACGTTCGCCTGCAGCTCTGAGATAGACTGCTCCAGGCTCAGCTTCTCCCGCTGCGTCGCATCCAGCAGCTCCTGTGGGGCACAGCAGGGAGGTTCTGAGCTTTGAGAGCGCTCTCCCAGACCTCTGGATGCCACAGCCTGGGGAAGTCCCACGGGAGTCCTCGACCGCCCCCCAAGGAAAGCTCCCTCCCTTTCCCCACAGGACCAGGATGTCCCATGGTGGTGGGAAGTGGATAAGGAAAACGTACAGGGTTGGGGCTGTGCAGTCCTGCTGGGAGTGGGAAGCAATGGCACCAACTGTGAAGCACGGTGTCTGTCCAGTGTCAGGCACACTGGGGACACGGGAGCAGCTCCAGGAGTCACTCCCTGCTGCTCCCCCTGCCTTGGCCAGGGGAACCCAGCACAGACTGGTCTGCACTTGGGCCGAGGGACAGGGACCTTCCCAGGGGGTCCCGGGAGGCAGTGGCCACGTGGCAATGTCCCACCCGGGGAAAGCTCTGGCCATGGGTGAGGGACAGGGCAGTGGGTGGCTGCTGGCCCCTGCAGGGCACAGCCGTGTCCCACTCAGCTGCTCCCCCGCTCTCGGTCACCCCCTGACCTGCTGTGCCCGGAGCTGCTGCCCGCTCTGCTGCCGGCTCTCCTCCAGCTGCTCTGCCAGCTTGGCCTGCTTGTCCTCGGCCTCTTGCAGGCTGCTCTGCAGCTCCTGCCGCTCCTGGTCCAGGCTGTCGAGGTGCTGCAGCAGGGCCTTCTGCTTGGCCTGCAGGGCCTGGGCAGGGCGGACCAGCCTGCGTGGGGCTGCTGCACCCGCTGCCCCTGCCCTTCCACCCGGCAGCAGCCCCCGCCAGCTCTGCCACTCCACAGCCGACTGGGGGCTGCCCAGCAGCTCCAGAGCCCACGTGGCCGTACCTGCTGCTGCCTCTGCACGCTCCACACTTTGGCCTTCTCCTTTGCCAGCTGGGTGGTGGTGCTGCTCAGCTCCTGGGCCAGGCTCTCCTGCTGGCTGCTGAGCAGCTGCAGCTTCCCCTGCAGCTCCTGCACCTGCCTCCTGGCCACTGTTGCACTCCTCACCTCCTCCAGCAAGGTGGCCTTGCTCCCCTCTGGCAGAGGCAGCAGCGTTGGCCCATGCTCAGCAGGAGCGGGAGGGAGAAGCTCACAGGTGAGGTGGCCTGAAAGGGGCCCCACACCCGCCACAGGCCCTGGCGAGGGGCAGGCAGCTCTGACTCTGACGGGAGGGCTGCCACCCCCTCGATCTCCATCAACAGCAGCACCAGCCCGCTCTGGGGCTGGGCAGCGTGTGGGCACTGTGACAAAGGAGGCTTGTCCTGCCCCCGACTCTCACCAGCGCTGCACCCAACCGATCCTGGGGGAGCTGGGAGTTACATGGACATGAAACACTTGTCAGATCAGAGTGGGGCTGGGACGAGCCCGAGTCCTTACCCAGCTCCTGCACAGCCGCCTTCTTCACAGCCAGCTCCTCTTTTACAGCACACAATCGTTCTTCCAGCAGAGCTGCTCCTAAACCAGCACAAAAACTGCATTCATGAAACAGCTCCTCCAAAGGATTGAGCCAAGGAGACAGCAAACAGCCAGGCGAAAGCATTTTTCATCCAGCGCTTGTGCCTCAGCAGGGAGGAGGCAGTGGGAGGACAGAGACAACCATGGCCCCATGGCCCCATGGGCTGGGAACAGCGCTGTACCTCTCTGGACCTTGTCCTTCTCCTGCTCCAGCCTGGCCACAGCCGCTGAGTGCTCCTGGCTCTTCGCTGCCAGGCTCCGCTCAGCCTCCTGCCTCTGCCGCTCTTGGTTCTCCCTCTCTGCATGAAGCAACCGGGAAAAGGCCTCCACCTGCTCCTGCAGCTCCTCCTTCTCCCTCTGTGCCTGTGCCAGCTCAGCCTTCAGCGGGGTGACCTGCTGCAGCAGGAGCTGGAGGTGCCTGTCGAGGCGGGCGATGTCCTTGCCCTGCTCAGAGGCCCAGCAGTTGATGTCCCTTGCAGAGAGGGTCCTTCTCCCACTGGTCAGCTCCTCCTCCTGGAGTCTGCCAAGAGCCGAGGGGATGTTCTGGCTCTGGCAGATGCGGGTGATGGCTCGGCCAACCTGGCGGAGACTGGCCTGGGCACTGGTACAGGTGTTGCAGGGTCCCAGATATGACCCAGTGGCCTGGGTGGGGACACTGTGGCCGCTCCCAGCTGTGCTGCGGGCAGCCCTGAGAAGGGAGCTGCCCGAGGCGTTGCTACCCGCCTCATGGACACTCCGTGCTGGGAACTGCAACGTGGATGGGGCAACTCCTTGAGAGGTTGTCAGCTCCAGAATGTCCGGCAGGCGGTCCTCCAGGTGCCCAGCCTGGGGAGCTGGGCACAGTCGAGGCAGCTGCTTCCTGCAAACCTTCTTCTGGTGGAGAGAGCACAGGACAAAAGCAGGGCCTGGGTCAAACAGAGGCAGTTGCAGACGATGCCCAAGAGCCCAGAGACGCAGGTGAAGCGTGTGGACGGGATGTCAGCGTAGCCAAGGGGTGATGGGGGCAGCGAGCCCCTCCTTGGGAGGAGAGGGTCCCCGCACGTGGAGAAGAACAGCGACCAAGCGCTCGGGGTCCCTGCTCCAGGACGGGGACCAAAGCCCGTGGCTGACAAGCAAAAGGAGTTTGCTCCCGCTCGCTAAGGGGCCGTCCGGGGCAGTTGAATTTCCCCGTGCTGCCCGGCAGCTCTCCAGCCCCTGCCACCTCAGCAGAGCTGTGGCTCCACCACGGGAAGCCTCAGCTGTGAAACCTGCGCCCTGGCTCCCGTTCTAGTGCCCGTCCCTCCTTTCACACCCCCTGTGCTGTCTCCTGCTTATGGCAGATGATTTTCTGTGAGACTTTTCCCAGGAGAAGGCACAGTTTGGGGGAAAAACATTGCAGGGGAGGGGCGCAGCGTCTGTTCCACCAATAAGTTCCTGAGCGTGTCTGGCGTGCGTGGCCACCACCCGTGTCACAGGGTGTCCCCGAGAAGGACCGTGACCTTATCACGGTCCGAATCATGGGAGGTGAGGCAAGGGCCATTTCCGTGACCCCTGCAATCGGCCTGCGGGGCATCAGGGCCCCCAAGTGTCTCACCTCAGCCAGGAGCTGCTGGTAGCAGTCCCCAAGCTTCAGCATGCTGCAGCAGTAGGTCCGGGCCGTCAGCCCCGCGGACATGCTGGGTCCCACTGCCTGCACCGGGGGCACGTCTCGCTCGCTCAGCAGGAGTTCTGCGTAGCCTGTGAAGCTCTGGAGCAGCAGCAGCAGCCTTTTTGCAAGAGAAATAAAGCCCAGCTTAGAGCAACGGAGTACCTGTGGCGGGGAAAGGGCCCTTGGCCTTTAGTAGCTCAGGGAGCCCGGAGGGCCAGTGCCGAGGCAAGGAGGTGGCTGTCCCCCCTCTCCATCCCCTGGACTGCCCTAGTGCTGCTGAGCGCACTGGTGCTGACACAAACCAGGCTGCTGGTGGCCTTCTTGGCCCCCTGGGCACACACTGGCTCATCTTCAGCTGCCTGTTGACCAACCCCCCCAGGTCCTTTTCTGCTAGGCAGATTTTCAGCCGCTCTGCCCCAGCCTGGAGCGTAGCAGGAGCTTGTTGTGATCCAAGGACCTGGCCCTTGGCCGTGTTGGCCCTCATCCCATTGGCCTCGGCCCATCCGTCCAGCCTGGCCACAGCCCTCTGTTGGCTCTCCTACCCTCCAGCAGATCAACACTCCTGCCCCACTGGGTGTTACCTGTAAACTTGCTGAAGGTGCCTGGATCCTGTCATCCAAATCATTGAGAAAGTCATGACAGAGACCTGGCCCCAGGACTGAGCCCTGGGGACACCACCACCCTCTGGGCCCGGCCACCCGGCCAGTGTTTCACCCAGCAAAGAAGGTGCCCGTCCAAGCCGTGGGCAGCCGGTGTGTGCAGGGGCGCGCTGTGGGCACTTGGCTGCATTTGAGAGTGCGGGGGAAGGAGCCGCCCTGCCAGCCTGGCGGCTCTGGAGAGGGGTGGCTGGGGCTGGCATTGCCTGCTCACCTGTCTATCACCAGCTCCAGCAGCACCACGTGGGAGTGCTGGCTGAACTGGGGGTCGTTCTCCCTGTACTGGTAGCGCTCCAGCAGCTCGGCCATGTCCAGGTCCCCGGCCACTTTCTCCGGGAACTTCCAGGAGGGGCAGCGCACGGCCCCGGCCCGGGAGGAGACGTCGGCGATGGCCGCCTGCAGGTCCCGCAGATCGGCCCGCAGGCTCTCCATGCAGCCGGGCTGGCCCAGGAGCTGCGCCATGCCGCTGGGCTGGGGGGTCGGACCCGGGGGCCACGGACTGCGAGGGGCTGCGAGGGGCTGCGACAGGGCCCCGGGCCCGGGAGGGAGGGCGAGGCACGGCCCTGCCGGGGGCACGGGTCTCTGGCGGGGAGCA
>WEIS01007769.1:646-16050 GCA_013389965.1 Todus mexicanus | reverse complement strand
CCGCAGCCCGGGCCGTGCCCTTGGCGGAGCGGAGAGCGCGGCTGGCGGGCTCCGCGGCGAGGCTGGAGGGGAGCGAAGGCCCTTCAGGCTCCGGTGGGAGCTGGAGGAGAGCTGCGGGGCCACAGGGAGCGGCTCTGGCCCTCTGGTGCCTTTCTCTCGTGCGATGGTTCCTGCCATGCTCCCTCATTCTTCATCCCTCACCCCTGTTCTTGTTCTGCGCCCTCATTGCTTGCTCCTGTTCCTGTTCTGCTCCCTCATTGCTTACCCCTGTTCTTGCCATGCTCCCTCATCCTCATCCTTTACCCCTGTTTCTNGAGGGGGCGGAGCGCAGTAAAAGTCCCCTTTGGGCCGCGGGGGGCCGGGCCGCGGAAGGGAGGGAGGGAGGCGGGACTGCTATTTTGAAGNTTACTCCTGTTCCTGCCATGCTCCCTCATCCTTCATCACTCACTCCTGTTCCTGTTATGCTCCCTCATTGCTTACCCTTGTTATTGCCATGCTCCGTAATCGCTTACCCCTGTTTCTGCCATGCTCCCTCCTCCTTTACCCCTGTTCCTGCTGTGCTCCCTCGTCCTTCATCCCTCACCCCTGTTCCTGCCATGCCCCCTCATCCTCATCACTTTACCCCTTTCCTGGGTGCCTTGTGCTGTTGGCCCTTGTGCTCACCCCTCTCTCCTCAAGATACGGCTGAATTTACTATGCGGCTCGTGTGTTCGTGTGCTCCCGAGTGATTCCCTGTAGCCCTAAAAGTGCCGCCTCGCTTCTGCGCCCGGGAATATCTATATTTAATAAAGACAGGGGATGTTACTACGTTGCTGTCCGGTGCACAGCGTCTTGTTACACAAACCGAGGGAAAGTAGGTCAGTAAAGCGATATGGGGGAGATTGTTGCTTTTTGATTAAAAAAAATGGGCGTAGGTTTTGTTTTGTGTTGCATCTCTTGGTTTCGAGTGCCAGCCAGGTTCTTGGAGCTGATGAACTCCGTGGCTTTCTATCCGTGTGTCTTTATTTTCAGAGGAACTCGTTTGTTTGACTTATAGTGACTTTAGGAGCATAGTGGGACAGTTGTGCTTTCACAAATGGTTATATGTGGTTTGAAGTAACATTCAGTTGGCTTTCTCAAGATCGCATGACTAAGTTAAGGTGAATCTTAGATCTGAGTTTACTAGGAGGTGATGGGTAGAAGAGTCGTGAGGAGTACCCATTTTTAAGGCATCCAACCCTGAATGTTCTGTGGTGCTGAAATACACCATTTCCTGGTATTTGTCTGAAACCGAAAGAGTTAATCCATGTGACGGAGCAGCAACATTAATGCTGCACTGTATCTCTGTCGTTAACTCCCTGGTATTTGCTTTTTTACTGGTCATCTGCAAGATCTGAGGGATCTCGCCCTCTTTGTAGAACTGAACACATCAAGAGCCCTTTCTTGGTGAGATACTTTTTTCTAGGAATGTTTTCCTCAGTCTTCATTTCCTTCCTGTGAAGCAACACGCTTCTCCACAGCGTAAACACGGACTGTGGGGACTTGCAGATGAAGGATGCAAGTTCCAGCGAGCTCAGAAACGAGTATTCCCTCTGCGAAGCCGTCGGATTTTTGTGGTTCGGTGATGGTCGAGGTTTATAACGCGAGGGTGGCCGTGGAGCGCTCTCCTGTATAATTTAATTCGTCATTAACAAAGGCACGAAGAACAAAGTACTGTTCAGGCAGTCAGCTGACATTCTGTGTAGGAGCTTTGAGCAATAATGCCAGATACAATTAACAGCGTGTAGGATGATTATGGAGCTGTTGGTCGCTCTTAAAACTACTGCTTACCACATTTACAAGGAATCCAGGCTCCTGACGTTGTGTTATGAAACTGCTAGGGAAAAGAAAACCTTAGTTACCTACTAGTAAGCGAACTTTTAGATATATTTTTTTAAAATTCGAGGTAGGTTTTGCCATGGTCTTCGGTTTTGCTGCTATCCTGTAAATCCTTTTAATGCATGCAGCCTAGAAAAACAGTCTGGTTTAAGGTTTTGTAGCCTTAGAGAAACCTCTTCTTGACAAAATGTGGCTTTGATAGTTTACAAAAATACATGGAGTATGTTTGAAAATGCTGTATGGAACTGGGAGTTCGGATGTTTTATCTTCAACGGAAGGCACTGGTTTATTGTAACCTTCTTGAGTTCCTTTCAGTTTCCTTGAGCCACAAGCAGAAATGTAAATAAAACGTGGTGCTCAACAGTTCAGTCTTAATCTTCGCCTGAGCAATCAGATTAAAGGGAAGAGCCAGATTTTCTGGTTGCCCCCACGTTAACTGTCTCAAGCTCTCCAACCTTTTGTTGCAAGAATGCAGAGGGGAAAAAGAAGTCGTACTGTGTTTGTGGCCCAGAAAGCAACTGGACTGTTACTTGTCCCGCACTGAACGCGGGCCAGCGGCCAAGCACGCACCGGCTCGGCCCGAAAGGCATTTCACATTCTTGTGCGAGCGTTAGGTCTGTGTTTGTCCTGCCGGTTGTGTTCCGAGGCTGGTGAGGGGAACCAGGGAGGAACCGTCCCACGCTCTGCTTTTCTTGCTCCTTGGCGAGGTTAATGCATTTCTGCCCTTATCCCTTGATAACCAGATTAGAGCGGGGAGGAGGTTGCTCGCAGCATCGCAGCGCGACACATGGCCTTGGGCGTTCTCCCGGTAATTCGGTGGCTCCCATCAGCGCTCTCGCACCTTGTTGTCAGTTCGTGCTGTGCCACTTTGGTTGTTTCAATAGCGAAGAGGTTCTCTTGCTCCTTAGCGAACAGGGTAACTAGAATCAAGGTGAATTATCTACCTGAAACTCTGAGGAGCCGTGGAGGAAAGATTAGACGTAGATTTTTTAAGATGTACTAAACATATTGCGGTACCAGCCAGAAGGTATTTGAGAGCTATCTAATCAGCTTTGGGGGAGGACGTCTTTGTTGCGCACCTTCGTTGCCCTAGTACATCCTAACTGTGCTAGCTTGAATTATGTAACGAACGATTTAAGTCAACTTCTTCGTTTATTAGCAGATTTTTATTTACGTGACGTGATCTTTCATGACTTGATTTCAGATGATTCACTGTATGCAACTGGTTTAGAATAGGAATTCACCTTACATCTCTCTGCACACACGTATCAAATTCTGGGGTTTTGTCATCTCTGAGGACACCTCCTTCTTGTCTGCATGGTCCTAGGGCCCAAGAACCATTATCTTCCTTTCCCTGATGTTCTTCTGAGGGAAGGCTGTCTTCCTAAGTCTTTAATCTGATTAGTAGTTTCTGTAAAACGCGGGTGCTGTACGGCTTTAATATTTTACCTCTGACCGAAGGAAAGATCGGGCATTTTAAAGGTGCGGAGGCTACCGTGATGTTCGAGACATGCGCTTAATTTAAAACACATGTATAGATAATGGTAGTGCGCACGTGTTGCTGATGGGTGCTTGTGATTTTCCTTTCCACGGGTAGGAGGGAGGAGGCCTTTTAAACCAACAGTCCTGTGATGATGGTGATAAAACAATTGCGGAATTGGGCAGGATGCAACTGTGGGCCTTTGTGCCATTCCGAGCCGTTTCCTGGAAAATAAAGTCAAGTACAGATACTAGCAGAAAGGTTTTGTTTTTTTTTTTCCGGGGACTAGAAATGCATCGCGTGTTCCCTTTTCAGTTCTTCTTTGCGCTTATTTGGGGTTTTTTTAACACGCTGTCTGTGCCTGCCCTGCCCCTTTCCCCTTTTTAGCAGTTGGTTGGTTTGGGGAAGGGCTTTACTCCTTGTGCCTGGGATGGGAAGGACAGAGACCCTGAGCTGGAATTCGATCACCGTTGTGAACCCAACCAGTGCAAAGCTTCCGTCCGTGGGAAGGTCACGTGCTGCTCTCAGTGATTAGCATGGATTCGGAGCAGTGTTTTGCTCATGAAGTGAGCGTACCATTGCTAACGGCAGGAAAAGAACAGCGGGGCAGTGAAACCGCCGAGTGGGAGAGGGAGGGAATGCGTCAACAAGCCAAGGGCTCTAGGAATAGACACCGTTTCTACTCCGAACAGATGAATACTGCAAGGCTCAACACTGACAGGAATTAAACTCTTAATTCAGGGAAGAAATACACAACTTGGAGCTTTTTCTTTCTTAGAAAATAAAGCTGTGAACTCTAGGACCAAGTTATTTTCTCAAAACCAGCACAGATTCTAGAGTGATAACCACACATGATTCTTGTCTAGTATTATAGATAACTAGAACTAAGTTGTGTGTTCTTGTTTCTAAATGACAGTTTCCTAGTGTCAAGGTATTTTTGGTGCTGAGTTCTGGGGAATTTGTGGGTGATGGTGGTTCTGCTTGTTGTTTTCATTAAACGTGGAACACCAGTGCACTAAAAATGCTTCCAGACGTGTTTAACCTGGCAACCAGAAGTGTTGGTTGCTTTTGGAGTCCGTTGCCATTTCGCTTTAAGAATGAGTTATGTGAGGAAGAAAAAACAAAGCCTTGGGTGTTTCAGCTGATATCTTTATTTGTTTTGAAACATCTCTGATTATTCCAGGCTGATGTGAATATTACAGGTTTTTTCTTCCCTTGTAAAAAGATGTTTTGAATTAAGCGTTAGAATTACCAACAGCCCAAGGAGAAATGGAAAGCCTAGGAAGGATTTCTTCTTTTGACAAATGCTGCAAGACTCTTTCACGTGACTAATTGGATATTTGCCTTGCAGTATTAATTTTCCATCTTTGTTATCTATTAAATAGGAGGAGATTTTCGTTACTCTTATGTTATTTTTAATCAAGTCTTACTGCACTAAATACTGATGAGCCAAGTAAGCTACAATTAGGTCATTTCAAGTGTCTGAAATGCCTTCAGAGGTGACGGTTCTGCTGTAGCATCCTCTCGAATCAGGAATTCCGCTCTCTATATTGTATTTATGTCAGTACCTTAGTTTTAAAGACTTGGGTTTTGTGCGTTCTTCCTGAGTTTCTTCATTGAAATAGCTTTTTGTAGCGAGAGCAGGAAAGAGCAGCGCTTAACTTGAAAGAGCCTTTTGAAAACCAACTATGCGTGTAGATTGTTACAAGAAGTAACTACAATTTGGAACTCGGAAGAGTTTCCCAGCTATATGGAGTATAGGCAACAAGATTTTCATTGTTACTGCTTCCAAATTTCCCTGGTACAGCTTTGCGATGATTTAATATGAAAATTCTCTTTAAGTGAGAAATGCTCCCAAATTTATGGATAGTTGGAGCCTGAGGAGAGGGGAGGAGCAAGGATGAGGTTGCAGAACAGAGCACTTAACCTGCAGAAGAAACTCCCTTTCTTCAAATTAGATATTTTTGCTTTCATTCAATATCAAGAGCTCCATGATGTTCCACAATCATATTAACAATTCATATAAGTCAATTTATTTCACAAAATACACTTCTATTTTTACTGACGATGTTGTGTGTTGAGCTGGTAAGTTCTTGGGTCGATCAAATTATGCAACATGAGGTTTGCTCATGAACTTGAAGGTCCAAAGTATTTCTGTGTAGATTGTTTTGGTCTAAAATCTCCTGGTAGCCTTGAGCTGACTTCTGCAAACGGATTTATCACTGTCAGCCTCTCACGGCAGCTCCTTATAAACCTTCTTGTTGATGATACCACATGGCCCTTTGCCATCGCATGTTCATGTGATATGTGTTAAAGGTGAATGATCATAGTCCTCACTCTCTTACCTTCGCTGTGATATCACAGCTTGACAAAATCAAATCATTCAACTCTCAAGTGTTTGCATCAATGACTTAAGTATTAGAAGTGTCCCAAATAGTTTTGTCCTCAATGGACATGAGTTATTTGTTTGACTTAGTTACCATTACTAAAATGATTGTCCTTTTTTTTCTTGACTGATCTTAAACACACCACTAATGCCAGTCATATTGTTGTAGTTTTTGAATAATGCATTATAAATGTGTATTTCCACATAAAACTGATTTTTAAATCAGCTGTTCAGTGCTACTGACTGAATATCTTGAGGTACCAGCAAAGGAAACCTCTGAAGAAAGAAATAAAGCTGCTTTTGGAGCCAAGGTAATGAAGACAGTTAGTAATGAAAGTTGGTGTACCGAGCAAAGACTAGCTGCTGGCTTGCGGAATATTTTAAGGGTAAATGGCAGCATTTATATTGCCAGAAAGTATTTCAAGTGGTAGGATTTCTAGCGGGCAACTTAAGCCATAGACTGAAGCGTTAGGCCAAAGACGGGATGTGAATTGAGACGAGCTACAAAAGTTAGATAAACCATAACTTTTTCGTACAAATGAGTGTCTTTTGTAGCTCACAGGTTTACCAGGCGTCAACTAAAAATTCTCTTCAAGCCTTTGATTTTTTAATTTGATTTGTTTTCCCGTGGTTATTACTATTTTAAGTGGACTCCCTACTTGTATGTTAATCAGGGTCTGGTTGGGGAGACTTTGTGTAGGAGTACTCCTTCGCTTACCACAGGTAGGTTGCAGATTATTAGGTATTTATTTTGCTTTTCAGGCACTAGATTTGCAGAAACTGTATTCAACTTCAGTATGTAAAAAATGAGGAATTAACTTGGGGTTAGAAGAGATATTCCAGAACTAGAAAATGGGATGAAGCTTTGCTTGGGAGCAAAATTAGCTCAGTCGCTTATTCTGGCTTGTTAGAGCTTTGTCTGAAAGCTGTATTTACATCTTGTCTTTCAGCCAGGCAATACTGCAATCAACTTGAAGATGAACTGTAATTTTAGCTTTTCTTTGGGGTCAGAAAGATACTTCTGGAATATATTCTTTCAGAATTCATTTTCTGAACATAATTCCTCGTGGAACTGTTGAGCAAAATAGGTAAATTATTAGTAACATTAGAATAAGCTGATAAGAAATGTGAATAATTATTGTGGCAAGTGCCATGACCACTCCTAAGTATTTCTTTTCTGTATGTCTCTATCAGGTGTAGTCTCTTGCTTGTGGATTTCCCTACTTCTTTTTTGCTCTATTCATTCAGATACACGTTTGAAAAGACTAAAACCAAACAACTAAGTAGGAGAAAGAGATCTGGCATGTGCTGTAGCTGATGGATGGACTGTAGGAGAGCTGTGCTCTGCCAGACTTGTTAAAAAGTGAAGGCAACTTGATCAGAGTTTGAGATTGGACCAACAGCATCAATTTAACTGATAAATACTTGCCTCATTCCTGCTACTCCTGCTCCCTGTGCTTGCTGCCTTGTCATGCTAGTTTCTAAAGCCACTTTTCCACAGGAACTGCTTGGAAAACTTGGATGTGAAGGAATATTGGTTGGCTTCCATACCTTGGGGGGGGTTAACCAAATTGTGGTATTTATCTGTTCTGTCAAGGGTATACTTTTATCCCCGCCTGTAATTATGTTGTGAAAATGAGTCTCTTCTGGTGAGAGTTAGAGATTTCGGTGAGGAGCATCAGAGTATCTTGCAGAGCAGCACCGTTTGCAGGCAGGGTGTCATAAGTATCGTTGCCTCCTTCAGTAATACTGAGAGAAACAGAGGAGCTACCGTGAAGGAAAGTCAAATCCATCCCTTAGCGGCTTCGTGAGACTTCTGTCACTACACTTGAGCGATGCTCCATCGTTGGGGGAAGCAGAGTTTTGGTTTCGAGTGAAAATTTGTGTTCTGGTGGTCGGAGATCTTTCAGCCTGCTGTGGCAGAGGAAGCGTGTCCAGAAATTCTGCCTTTTTGGTAGATCCAAAGCATCTTAGGTAGGATTCAGCTGCCCAGACACACTCATCTAGTGGCACTTGAGGTACCTCGCAGCATCTGTGCTTGAGACAGGGAGCCAACAAGCCTGACTAGAGACTCGCAAGAGATCTGTGCCCTGCTGGAATGTCAGCTGGCGGCCAGACGGGGTGCCCAGCACTGTCTAAACTGGTTTTAGATGACTCTGCTTAGGCAAATGAATCCTCTCCTTTGTGTCAGGACAAACAGACTGGGGCTGTATGGAATGCCTGGTGTGTCAGGGATAAAGTGGTCACTAAGTGATGTGGGCCATTGGCTTGAAGTATGGATTAGAAGGATCAACTAACCTGCTGCATCTGTGGCGCTCGCGGCTTCTTTTTCATGCTTGACGGGAGTTGTCGTAGGTTGCACCAGTTCATCTGGAATGGAGCTAACGATCCCGTCCCAGATGTTCCCGGTAATTGATGCGCTTCGTGTTTGTGAATCGCGGGAGGGAGACGGGCAGGCACTGCTCAGCAGGCGCGGGATGTGACTTGGGCAGTGTCAGGAGTTCAGCTGCTCGTCCTTGTTTTGCTCGGGCACGATTTTGCCGTCGTGTCACTGCAAATGGTTCGCGATGTTCGAGGAGGAACCGTTAGCCCGAAGTCCAACGTGTTTGGTGTCTGTTAGCGACCCTTGCAAATGCACCTAGCAAGGGCGTGTTTGTAACAAAAGTTGATGTTATAAAGCAGCATTAGTCAAGATATTAAGGTTTTCTGCTTGGCTATTGTCAATCTAGTGTATTTTTACAGCAGATTTACAGCCCTGGTGGTATTAGTTATGTAAGAGATCGATACTCGGACAGCGTGGAGATTGGCCTTTTGCTTTTATGGCCAGGTCACTGCAGGGGATCCTCGCTTGATTTTTTCGTCGTGGTTTTTTGGTTTTCCTTTTCATATTGTTTTGGTTTCCCCTGTAATGTTACTTGGTAATCTGCTTTAGGATCACTTACCTTGACTGGCTGCTTCAGAGTAGCACAAGGAAGATATAGATCTGTTTCTACAGCCGTGTAGATGCTGCTGTGTTTCTTTCCTGTTTTATTGACTGTGATGTTCCAAAACGTTCCATATTAAATGTCACGTTAATTCTGTGGATCTTAGGACCAGCTAAGGTAAACATTTGAGTTGCAGGAACAATAAATCTTACTGTTATATCAGTGTATTAAAATATGTTTTCCTTTTCTTTAACATGAAGGTGTTTTTCGTTCGATCTGAGAAGTTCTAGTCTCCTTTTGTCCTTGGATACATCTGTAACAGCCCTTACTGCTCTATCATCAAATCGCAGTAAATAGGTTGTTGCCAAGTTTTTAGCACTGGCAGGGCTCAAATGTTCTTTTAGTATTAAGTGTGACTGTCAAGACTTATCCTATGATATCTCAATACTATAAAAAACCCCGCATGCTGCATATTTCTAATCCACCCCGCAAGTGTGATGCTACAAGGTGTCACATCTATTAGTTTTTTGTAGTACAAATGTACAGTTAATTTCTTCAAGTTGAGTGTTTTGCAGATCTCTTTCCTTTCTTAGAGGAGAACTTGTAGTGCTTCACATCTTGTGTTTTTAGCTTTCTGAATATAAGAACCACCTTTTCTTGGCATATTTTTGTGTGCGTGTTTCGTAGTGCTTCATGTGTAAGAGAACTTCTTCCTCACTGAGTATATTTGCTGGCCATCAGGTTTCTTCAGGAGCTTTTGGTAGGACGACATTCCAAGCTCTTCTCTGTGGGGTGTGATCATCTCCCAAACTCTTCTGACCCACTGTGACCTAAAATAAAGATGGTGACTACAAGAACAGTCTTGTGAGATAAAACTGAAACTCAGTGTCTTTAACTGTGTTCTTTATTTAAGGTCTTCTCTACAATGGTAGCAATTGGTACAGTGCTTTATTCCTGCTTTTACCTTCGAACTTTGTTGGAAAATACCGTTTGCGTAGCGCTTTCTCAGCTGTCAGGTGGATTTGCCTATGAAAATCTGATATGCAGAAGGTGTTTGGCTTTTCAAATTACCCGGAATGAAAATTATCTAGCCATCCTAGAATGTTTGCATCCTTCAGACTGATTTGTTTGGAAATAGCAATTATGTTTAGGCTTTTTTAACTGCTGTTATAGAAATGAGTGGATGAAACGAAGGTTACGGCCACAGTTTGATGGTGTTGGTACCACCACTGTCACCCTCTGCACCTTGGCAGGTAGGAGCTCCAGCCCTGCTCTGTGGGCTCAACCAAGGCTCCTAGTAAACCAGTTTGGCTCAGCTGGATGGAGCAGAACTGCACCTTGATTATACCCTGCGGAATAACAATTCTCCCTGGAGCTGGGCTTCTGGGCGCTGTAATACGTGGGAGTGCGCTCAGAAGATCTGCAAATGAGTGTCTTGGAGAGCACCTGGAAAGCACATCCTAGGGAGAGCTAATGTCATGCTTTGGTTCCGTTAACTGCTATAAATACAGACTTGAGGCTTCAGATCTGCACCCGTGAGCAGCTTTCTGAACATGGAGTGTCCCTAAAGATCAGTTGGGGTTGGGTTGTTAATAGAGCCTAGGGAAAGAGAAATGCAAAAGCCCAGAAGGGTGGAGAAAAACCTCAGTTTTCTGTAAAAATTGGTACAAAGTTTTCCTGTTCGCGTGTACTTAAAACCCAAGAAAACTCACAACAACAGAAACTCGGGTGCGTTGTCATTTTAGCCTGAATAGAATTGAAAAAGATCCTTTACAGCGGTTAGTTCTGTACGTTTATGGTCCTGCGCTGTAACTTTGGATGACTTTTTAGTGCCTATACCATGAAAGGTGCAAGTCCCGTTAAGAATGCCCACATACTAGTGCTTAGGATCAGTTCCACGTGTCTCAAAACTATTTATGCATTTAAATATTTAGCTGTTTGTGGGCTGAAAAAGTATGCAGCTCTCTTGTAGAGGAGGTTTTTAATCTGATATCAACCATGCTATAAACGTAGGAAAAAATACGCTCTGGGTCAAGTAATTTGGCAGTATTAACAAGGTGATAGTTTAATATGTCATCCTATAATTCCCACAACACACCAAGAGCTGGGAGTGTTTGTTGCTGTGTTTTTCTCAGGTTCAATGTCTGCATTTTGGGCTTGAGCAATGGCTTCTGCCATTCTCCATCTTCAGTACTCCCCAATGAGTGGCTTACTGAGAATCTAATGAATTTATCAGAGCCGTTGGTTCCCCAAGTATGCTCTTGCTTGGTGCTGCTGAGGTTTTTCTTGATAGGAGGTTTTTCATAAACGAGCAAAACACTTAGTTACTATTTTTAAGTATGTACTGCAAAAAACTTGGTGTTTTCAAAGGCTTCTTGTGCAGTAGCTGACGTATCGATGCTGCATTGTGGGGCCGTTGGGGAGCAACATGAAAGTCTGGCCTGTTTCTTGAACCAACCTAAAAAAGGAAACATTTCTTGCATTTTCTATTAGAAAAGCATGTTTTCACTTCTAGTCAGACTTTACGATGACCTGTTCATGTGTTAATGCTGATATCATGCTGCTTAAAAAGCTCCAAGCTGTTTCTTAGAGCTGTTTCCAAATGCCCTGTGCTGGAACAGGTATCGCAGCTATGAGCCAGGGCTATTGACACTTCCCTTACGGTGTCAGGTCATTGCGCTTCACCTGGCATTTGTTTTGGTGGTTTTCCCTGTTAAAAATCTTGAGATCTGCTTCTGGTTAGGATGCTGAAGAGTAAAAGCAGGCGGAATCAAAATGCCTCCGCCTGGATGCTGAGCGGGAGTGCCGTTTCCATGGCAACGCAGGCGATACTGGGGGAGAGCCCAGTGCTTTTTACCCCCATTCTGAGAGTTTCCATAGCCAAAGACGATTAATCCTAGCAAGATTCTCTTAAAAACCAGCCTTTTGTAGGAAAAGAACGTCCGTGAAAATTGGCAGCATCGAGCCAGCTGTTTCTTTTGGTGGTTTGGTTCGTCTTTCATCGTGGAGATTCATTAATGCAACACTTAAGGCTAGAAAAATGTACTAAGTATAGCTGCAGGGATCTCGGGCATGTTCGGTGGGGGCTGTTGTAACACTGGGTGCTGCAAATGCTGTCAGAAACAAGGGGTGGGGTTTTTTTTCCTCCCTTTAATGAAAGCTGCCATCCTTTGAGAGGCTGTATTATTAAATAGAGTTGACATTTCCCTGGGAGCTCGGGTATGCAAAGGGTAAACAGTCCCCATTCCAGGGATAGCAAAGCTTGGTGATTAATTTGGGTTTTTCTTGGCTACTGGAGGATTTTAGAGCCGGTAATACACACTCAGTTGCTCTTCTATTAATGTAGTCAGGCTGTGTGTCAGCCTCGCCCATTTTATTTAATATAGGGTCCGTGGGCTAATATGTTTTCTGTGTTCGAGCTTGTAGATAAATCCATCTTCCCTGAACGAAGAAGAAACCTTTGCATTCTGCTGTTGGAATATGACATGGTGTGGTTTGGGGTTTTTTTTTTCTGAAGGTCAAGTATTTTGTATTGGGACTGTTTTAGTCACTGGAGATGAATTTCTTTCTTCCTTCAAAACACACAGACCTGAAATTCTAGGCGAGAGAAGCGCGAACCCCTCAGTCTCATCCACCTCTCTTAATTTTTATTTTCCTTAACGAAGGATTAGAATAGTGGCAAACACGGTGTGTGGGAACGAATTGATTTGCAGGGAGGATTTTCACCTTTTCCTCCGGCGGTGGCTCCCAGCAGATGATGTCACCTTGCAGCTCATTGGTTGTGCGGCACCTAGCGCAGGGAAGGGAGAGAAAGATGCCGGCACAAATCTCGCTGCTGGATCTGGGGGGTTTGCGAGCGATTTTTTGATAGAACCTTTGATTCATGTGGCGAATTTACTGCGCGTGGCCATGCGAGGTGCTGGATCCGTCCTAGGGTGAGGGGATTGAAGAGCTGGCAGAGGAATGAGGCGGCTGATCTGCAAGAGGATCTGTGATTGTAAGTTGAAAAATCTGGGTGGAAGGCAGGAGAGGCAGGGAGTGCTGGTTAGACACATTGTGGGAGGATGTGTAGCAGAAAATGCATGCATGAGTAAAGGAGGAAAAGGGAGAAGCGTTTGTCTTGGGTAGGCTGGAATGATAAAAATTAAATGAAGGGCTTTCCTTTTGGGGGATAGATGCTCAGAAATGGGCAAAAATATTCCATCTCTGCAGAACTCTTTTCCCTTTGTGGCAGTGAATGTGTAGGATTGATTTTGGTGTTCAGTTTTCCAGTGGTTAATTACGATGGCAAAATAATAACCTCAATTAGAACTACATGTGGAAAATACCGTTTGTTTCTGGTTGCTGTTTTATTCCTAGGTCAGAGAGAGAGGATGAAGTGCTAAATACTTGTTTTTATTTATAGCTATTGTGAATTTCTATGAAATGTGAAGCAGCCTGGTCAATGAGGAAATAAACACACATCCATTCTAACAGCTGTATTTTTATTTAATGTATCCTTTTCTAGACAAAAGCTTTGATGATGAAGAATCAGTGGATGGAAATAGGCCATCATCAGCTGCTTCAGTCTTCAAGGTTCCGGCACCTAAAAAGCCAGGAAATCCTTCCAACAGCGCAAGAAAGCCGGGATCAGCCGGTGGGCCTAAGGTTGGAGGTAATGTAAAGCCATTCAGATTCTAATCGACGTTCTCAGAAACCTTGCCAGAGCAGGCACAAACCAGAGAACTTTAGAAGGTGATGTTTAATTCATGACTGCAGCATTTTTGCAGAGCAGTGAAAACAGTGAGGGACCCTGGTTTTACATAATTATTGATCTGTCAAGGTGTGTGCTTCTCCAGCTGTGTCTGTGAACGGGCATTTAAGCTTCTGAAGGCCTCTGATGTCATCAATAAAATGATCATCTGGCTCTAGCAGTTGTGTTGGTGATATATCTGTCTCTGATAGCGTCCACACCTGGCTGTATATATAAATATACTCTGAAATGCTGTACTAAGTCTGTATGGATGGGATTTTTCCTGTAGGTCTGCACTGCTTCATATGGCTGGGAGGGAGTAGCCATCACCCCTATACCTCAGCAGAGGTATCTTACACCTGAAGCACTTGTATTATTATTCCTTCAACTGCAGAGTTAGTGTGAAATTGTTTGTGAAAGATAAAAAAACAAGGGCCAAAACCCCTGCCGGATTTGGGGTGGTTTTTTTTCTTGCATGGTAGACTTGAAGGCAGTGTAATGATGCTGCTGACTAATTATAGTCTTAGAACATGGGAATCCGCATTTTTTTAGGGCGGGGGTAATCTAACAAAAGCAACTGTTTGCTGCTGAAGAAGTGACAGCTTTATTTTTTTGATGGCTCATGCACCCATTGAGAAAAATCCATAATTCAGTGGCCATCTACCGTGCTTCAGGTGCGAATAAGTGATTCTTTCAGGAAGGGATTTTTGCAAGACTGAGGCGTTTTCTCATGTTCCTATTCATGCAACATTCCTTGTGTGAACTGCAGACCAAAGATACAATTTTCAACAAGACACACATGCCAAACAACGTGAAAATACTGCATGTTTTCACAATTCCTTGGGTTTTGCGAGCATCATCTTGAGAATTCCTAATAAAGGGAAAAGATTCCAACAGGGCGGGATCAACCCTGCCAGAGCCTAACTCCATATTGGTGGTGTGTGTATAGATAATATGAATCAGAAATTACCCTCTGAAAGACTTCCTGAAGGAAATCATCTGCTGAAATTTATTCTTATTTATTAGTACTACACAAACAAGTAATAATGATATCATTTGCTTTAACCTGAAGCATGATGTGTATTACATCCAAGACTAATACATATAGTACCAGAAGTGAGTGCTCAGGATTCCCATTTCTTTCAGTATATGATGATTTTAATAATATTTTAATAAATACAGGTGGTTTTTAAAAGTAGAATTTGTCTTACATGTGGACTGTCACTTCACATGCTCTGCAGAAAAAACATGGAGATGGGAGAGCAGATGAAGGGAATTAATAACAGAATATAAATTTGAGTGATTTTTCAGTTTGTCTAAGAATTCAGTAGTAAAGGAGGTTAAAAAGCCAAAAAATATTGTGTTGGTTTTCCTTCTTTTTCAATATTGCTGACCTACAAAAAGTTAAACTGAAAAAAATACTTGGAATAAGGACAAAATTAAAGCATAGCGAAGCCAAAGTGCTTTTGTCATTCCTTGCTTAATATTGTTTCCTTTCAATTCTGGACAATACTGAGGAGTGTTCACATGGGCATCTGTTTGCCCTCTTTTTTAAATTTTCTCACTGTCTGTAGTCAAAACTTTGAAAATTTAGGATTAATTATTTGGCTGGCCTCTTGAATATTGATCAAATGGTTCTTGGAATGTTCATGTTTGTGGACATCTGGTATTGCAGGCTACTTAGGGGCTTGGCCATGGAGAATTAGTCTTAATATATTGTAGATGAGATGTTACACCTTGTATTCTTCACCGAATTTGTCTTCCTGTCTTCAGGATTTTTTATTTGCTTGCCATTTTTTCTCTTGTCGGCTACCAAGGAGAAGCTTTCATGGGTGTATTGATCAACTTGTGCACAGATTTTTTCATTACACATTATGATATGCTTCCCAGTTTAATTCTTCCTTGGTGTTTCTTTCCCTCGAAGTTTTCCTTGAGCTGACCCTCAATCTTTTCTCTTCAGCACTTTCCATGTGTCACCATTAATCAACAAGGTTGTTACCGCTGTTTTATTTTTTGGCAGCTAGT
>WEIS01007765.1:0-22684 GCA_013389965.1 Todus mexicanus | reverse complement strand
ATTCTATGGTTCTGTGATTTTAAGGTACTTATTCTCTCTCCATGCACATGTCCTCCTGAGTAGCTGCACACAAGGTCTTGCTCACTCTTACTCCTGAGTCACCACTTGCCTGATTCCCGCCACGCAAGCTGTGAGTTCTTTGTGGCTCTGATACAGGAATCAAGGGTCCAACTCCACAGCCATGCTCAGACTAGTTTGGAAAGATGAGGGGTGATCCCCTTCATTCATCCCTGCATTTATCCTTCCTACATGACCTGGACATGGTTACACTCTTTACAGTAGGTTGTAACACTTGACACCAGAAGAGGAGAGTGGTTCTGCTTTTCTAGTGAGGTTTTCTGGAGGGATGTTGAACTTTTCAAATGCACCCAACCTTCAGGCAACATCAACTCTGATGCTGACCACTCCACTCTGCTTAAAACCCTTTTCATGAGCTCAGGCCACCCAAATGCTGACTAGCACAGGTGGTGTTCTGCAAGGCCTAGTCATCTTTCTTTTTATATTAAGACCCTCATGGGCCAAATATGCCCCCAAATGCCAATCTGACTTTAGTAGAGGAGTGTGTTTGTACATAGTTACTGATGCTTCTACAACTGAACTCCGATGCCCCCTACACATGGTGTTTTTCACCCACCAAAATGCAATTTGCAGATTAAATTTATAGGAATTACTGGGACAACATCATGTAGAAGCACATTATATTGCAACAGGAAGAAAATATGTTGCTTCTTGATTAGAAAGAGAAGGGACGTGGATTCATGTAACATTTTTCAGACAAGGGGGTTTTGAACTTGGGGTTTAATTTCGGCATTGTGTGTGTAAACATGCCCCATCACAGACAGATTTAGTCAGAGGCTGTGACGGGTCTTTCATCCCAGCCTCCAGATAAAGCCCCTGTTATGGGGTCACCAAACAGAGACCTTCAAACCCCGCGTCTCCATCCGAGAAAGCTCTGGGATGGAGATAATCAGAAAACCGATGTTCCCCTTTGCCTTGCTGAATAAGAGAGGCTTTGTTCAGGGACACAGGTCAGGTCTGTGGCAGAGCTGCCTGCAAGAGATTTTATTTCAGCTACCTGCAAAGAAGCTATGAGAAGAATGTGTAAGGTTCCTCTCAGTCTAGAGAAATGAAGAGATATCACCCAAAGGTGTTTAATATTAACTGGGCCAATGCGCATCTGTGAAAGGTTTGATTGTGTGCCTATCTGTGTTTATATACAAACATCACCTCCAAAGTCATATTAATGTGGCTAAAGCCTTGCACAGGCTGGAGCAGGTGAAAGTCTTCCTGGAGGGAGTGGTATCAATGATCGTATTTGTCAATAAAGATAGAATTCTGTGTTGGCACCAGTGACGTAAGCCACGAGTCCAGACCTTGTTGTGCTTGGTGATGTACAGGCTCAGAACAAAGGCATCATCAAAAAGCCTCTGATTAATGTCTTGCTTAAGAGAAAAGAAGGGGCGGGCAGGCAGGGAGCAGAAGGAAACAATGCAGCCCTGTGTGCACGGGGAAGCCAGAGAGCTGCTCCTGGGAGGACACTGAGGTTTGTTTTCCAGGATGGATGTGATGGGATCTCCTCTAGCAAAACCTACCATGATTTCAATGCAAGCAAGGCTTAGCCTTCATACTCATCCTCTCCAACTCTTTGGGCTAGATAGTATCAGAGGTAGTTTTGGTAAAGCTCCTTCTCACAAAGGCAGGAAAATCTTGCTTCACACCATGACAGATATATTTATTTCCTTGCCACATTTGTTTATTAAATGGGCCACATCTAGGATCTAGAAAACACTGTTAAACACAATCATTTTGAGTCATTAGTTCAGAGATGGCTTCACCTACGTGACCTAAAGTTCTCATAATATATCTAAACACAGTCTGGCAGTGGGTGGAGAGCTATTTCCACCTACAACTAAATGCACATTTCAAAAAAGGAGTCACAAGCTTGAAATTGTCTCATTTGCTACCAATTATATATTCAGGACTGGATTTTTCTCCCTTAAACTATCTTCATTGAGGGAATCACCAGATAGTGAGAAAGATGATGGTTTAGTGGCTTCAAAAAGGGAAGGGGGAAGGATCCTTAGTAGTGCTTGGATGTTCCCTTCCCGGAGAAAGATATTCAGCATGATCTTAATTAATCTCTTTTAATATTTGATGTCATGTACTATCATCTCAGGGCGGTCTGCCTGAGTCCTCCTGACCCTTGAGCACTGATGCTGGAGCAGCAGGACCAAAGACCTGTCCCATCTGTACACACATCATCTGTGTGATGCTGGTTTGTGCAGCTGGAGGGGGGCAAAGGAGATAGAAACTGCTCTGTGGTACCAAGAAGATGCTCAGATGGGTCTTGGGAATGCCATGCATTGCATCTTAGTGATGAGTGCTTCTGGCTGGGTCAGCTTGTTTAGTCACTTTGGTTTTCTCTTCACTAGAGAACAAACTTCCCTCCTTCAAACACCTTCATGTGGATACCATATGGACTCTTTCTGCTAATAATGTGTGGCTGTAGTCAGCAGGCGCGTGTTTTGTGAGTGAGGCCAGCTGCAGGCCATAGGTGGATGGGGAGTGAGACATCTGATCTAACTCCCTGCCCCTCAGCTGAGCTGGAAGGGGAGCCACTAGTCCAGACTTAGACCCAGATATTTATTTTACTGCTCCACTAACTGAACACAACCACTAATGTCTCCAGTGCTCTCAGAGCTTTGGTAATGAAGGCTGATGTGTGAGGCAACATGGGATTTTATACTAATTCATGCCTATTTTTTTCCCCCTGTAGCAGACCTGTATTTATCCTGAGCGTCGCACTGGGAGCAGGAGCTGAGAGTTATTAATAGGTTCATTACTTCCAATTGTGTACCTAATGTGAGGAAAAAAATGCCAATAAATAAAAGGTCAAAAGCTTGGTTTACAGGACTGAGACTTGCCACTAGCTCAGCTGTGCGTAGTCCATGTGGCAATGGCTGTCCTGGTCCATTGAGATGTCTGCACAAGATCATGTACCACTTCTCACCTCACCTCCATCCAGGAGGCTATGGATAGACTGATCAGACTCATGTTTCTCCAGCCAAGCCCTTTGAAGGGCTGTGGTGCCAGTCCACGGACTGTTTGCTCAAGACTGCTATAGAGCAATGTCCATTAGGGCTTCGGACGGAAAGGAGGGCACACGGTGCTCTTCATCCTGAGAAACCCTGATGAGACAGAAGACAGACATCCCTCACCTTGCTATTGGACCACCATCACCACTAACAGTCCTCCTGGCTCCTCCACATCTTCTCATCGTTAGACAACCAATCTCTCCCCCTCCTCCATCCTTATGCTGCCTCTTTGCCCATCTGAAGACAACTGATGCTTTCTGCAACTCACTGTTGCCAGCTTTATCCTTACTCTCTTCTTCTGAGTTTACAGAGTCACTTGCTGGGAAAGTTCATACTTTGCTCCCAAGGAATTGATTCGGATGTGATCAAACACTGGTTAATCTTTGCCCAGGTGTACTCCATTTGCCTGTTCAAGGGCTTGACTGCACCCTTCAGATATGAAAGAAGAAGAAATACCTCATGTGACTGACCTGATAATACACCTTACGACATGTTCTGCATTTATTTAGGTGAAACAACCTATATTTAAATACCATCCCGTCAGCTGAGGAGCACCTAGTTTGCAATAAAGACATCAAATGGGGAGACTTCTGCTTGTCACTTTCCACAGTAATTTCTCCTCTGACACCTAAAAAATAATGCTCATTTGTCTTCTCAATTGACTTTCTTGCTGACTTACAACCACTTGGTCTATGTGCTCAGGGCTAATTTTATACTGATGACATGCCACGAAGTATTTTATTCTGACAGTGGGGAAGGGACGCAGGGCACTGACTGCAATTGTCTATTCCAGAATGTGTCAGGATAAAATTAGTCCTTTATTTTTTTTTAAAAAAAATTATTCTCATGATTGTATGGGCTATTGATATGGTCATAGTTTCTCCCCCACACTGAAAGACTTCAGAGCAGTGATTAGGGGTGGCTGGGACCTAATTTACCTGCAGCAATAATCCATGACAGTGGTTTTCCTCCTATTTATAGTACATTCTTCTTATCTCCTGCAAGGGTTGAGGGGGTGCTGGTTGACCCACCACAGAGCAGGCAAACACAGCTAATGTGCAAACAGGCAAAGAGTTTCCTGACTTAGTGGACAAACAATATCTTTGCCTCTAGTTGCTGGGTAACATCAAACATTCACGTATTTGCCCTCAAGGATCTCTTTGGGGCTCACAAGCCCACCATCACTCCTGCTCCAGGGATGGACTCCTTGCGTGGGCTTGTTGGGGTAGACCTATGGGAAAAAAGAAAGTGAAGGAGAGGTTGAAATACAAAGGATGTAACAGCAAAACAGCTCCGCAAGTTCCCCCTGCAAATGTTGTTATGGTAAAATAATTGCGCCTAAGGGGACACTTGCAATCAACACCCTCCTTACACTTATTAGAGACACAAAGGCCTCGGAGAAAGAACTAGGAAAAAGCACCTTAATGAAAATATTCGCAGCACAAACACAGGAAAGCGTAGCTCTCCCTCCTGTTTGCCCTGCATTCCCTGAGTGTTTGCATGGGCAAAACAATAGCGTGTCCCTTACCACGTTTCCTTCCCCTCGCCCAGGGCTGGTTGGATGCGGTGGGTGACTGGGCAGCTGTGACAGGATTTACCTCCTGCTGGCTTCACTGCCATGCACAGGCAGGCAGACAGACAGACATATACATCCTGTCTTGCTTCCTGACAGACATCTTCTAGATATATTTGACCTTGCTCTTTTCATGCTTCATTTTCTTGATCTGCAAAAGGTTGGTGGCACCAAGTTGAGTGTTGCAGTCGATACACTGGAGAGAAGGGATGCCACCCAGAGGGATCTGGACAAGCTTGAGAAGTGGGATCACATGAACCTCATGAGGTTCAACAAGGCCAAGTGCAAGGTCCTGCACCTGGGTCAGGGCAATCCCTGGTATGAATCCAGGCTGGGTGATGAAGGGCTGGAGAGCAGCCCTGTGGAGAAGGACTTGGGTATGCTGGTGGATGAAAAGCTAGACATGAACGAGGAATGTGTGCTCACAGCCCAGAAGCCAATGGCATCCAGGGCTGCATCCAGAGCAGCGTGGGCAGCAGGGGGAGGGAGGGGATTCTGCCCCTCTGCTCCGCTCTGGGGAGACCCCCCTGGAGTGCTGGGTCCAGCTCTGGAGTCCTCAGCACAGGAGAGACAGGGACCTGTTGCAGCTGGTGAGCTTTAAAGATGCCTTCCAACCCAAACCATTATATGATTGTATTAGTAAGGAGATAGTATTACAAATCTCCAAGCCTTGCTCAGTGCCCTCCATCCAAATGTGGCATCGGTTACATTGTCAATTAATCAAACGTTCTTTGCTCTTCCTAAAAAAAACAGCCATGGAGGAATCTGCTGTGCTTCCACCATACCTTGTCTTTTTTTCCCAAACTTTCCTATGGTCACCTTCACCACCCCAGAGCCCAGCATCAAATTAAAAAACCCAACATCCAAAATGCTCTGGTCTATCAGGAAAGAGCAAGATGTGATGTGACACCGAAAAAAAAGGATCTGCAGCTAGATCATCAGAAGGGCTCAGACACATGTTTCTCCAGAAAATTTTCCTCCTGTAAGTCTGGAAGGAGGAGGAAAGGAGGTTTTCTTCTGCCTACAGAGGGGATGAACCGCTACATTTTCTTGGAGGAGGGTGATGCTGTGGTTAGGAACTCTTCAACCCTTTCCCTCTTCCCACTCCTGCATGAAACTGCAGCATCTCCTTCACGGTACCCCCACCCAAAATATCGAAGTGCCATCTCCTCTAAGACTTTGCCCTTCATCGTCACCAGATCTCCAGTCTCATATTTCCCTACCAGAAAACAAAATTTTCCCTTCTGGACCAATTTTTCCCTTCCGTAAGAGAATAACAAAACACTTTCAGGGTGTGGTGTGACATCTGCCTATGCCTGAAACTTGCTCGTGGTTTAAAGCATCAGCACTGAGCCAGATCCTAATGGAGCAGCTTAAAAAGTGATTGCTCGGTGCTGGTGTCATAGGGGTCCAAAGAGTTTTAATGAGGGTTTTATAGGTGCATCGATTTGAAATTAATTTGGCTGGGGATATACAGTTAGGAATGAACACAGCAGAAATCCTAGCCAAAGGGAGATGCTCAAAATAGCTTTGAGTGTTCAAGGCACTAAGCATGGGATAAAGACCTTTTAAACCTGAAAACAGCTTTCCCAGTTCAAAATTGCATCTATTTTCCTAGAAGCTGTCTCAAAATTAATATGAAATTTTCTTCTGTCAACTGCTCTGTGACTTTTTCTTTTTTTTTTTTTTGGATATTGCATGACCTTTAGCAGCACCAGTGCTGTTAGCCAAGGAGGGAAGGATGGTCTTGCTGCTCTTTATTCCTCTCTTCACAGCTGCTTAGAGGTGTCTTGAAAAGGAAACCATCCCTGGTGGGAGCTTGTGTTGGATTCACCCGACCAAGTCGAAGAAATATTCTGAAAATGTGCAAACTCCAATTCTTTTTGAAGGCATTTTGCTCAGCAAATGGATGCTAAGAAGCAAATTACTGGCTGACGTTAGGAGCAGCTGCAGTGTTTCTGGAACCTCATGAGTTAGAAGAATATTTTCTCCTGGTGCCAGAAGAAAATATTTTTCCCTTGATCGTCCAAATGGCTGAACTACTTCTGCTGAAATTAAAAGGAGACCATCCCTAGGCAGACACCCAAGCATGTAAAATTTCACCCCTGGTGTTTCAAGTCTGGCAAAGTCACAAAAAACTATGATCATGACTTTATGTGCCTCAAAATACCTGTGTTTGTCCTGTATCCCCCTGCACATCCACTCTTGAGCCTGCAGGAAAATGCATCCTAAATCTCTGCAAGGAACACAGCAACCAGGCGGCGAATAAAATGCCCCCACAGGATGTATTTTCATCAGGATTTAAGATAATCACAGCTCTGAGGGACTTCTGATTTTGAAATGCCTGCCGTCAGCAGTACTGTAAGGAAAAGCGTTTGGCAAACAGCTACCAGGACCGCTGCCTGCAATCCTGCCTGTAATGCTGCCTATAACGCAATCCCGCGTCTCTTCTGCTGGGGCTGGGGCTCCTCACTTTGGATCAGACTTTATATTTTGATTTTTTGCCTCCAGTATTTTCCTGCAGGTGAGGTTTTTCTGCTGGTGGGTGCAGCTTCTTGGGCTATTTCTACGTGTCTTAGGAAAAGAGAGCCATGGGTGAGCTGTTGGCTTTGTTTGTCTCAGTAAAGATGAGCCTGGCATCTGTCTTGCACTCGCTTGTTATTTTGACACCATACCTCCTCCCTTTGCACCATTTGGCCCATGCAATCCTCCAGGGCTGGCTCTGAACATGGGCCAAAACTGTGGAAAATAGCGATTCTGCAGAAAGAAAAAGGATCTGCTGCTGTCCGGAGAGTATTTTGCCACCTTGCATCAAGAAGGGCAAAAAATTCACACCAAGGCTACAGCTCATTTTTGTCCACAGTGCTGTGCAGCCCTGGACATCCTTTTCACCCTGATTTATTTGTGCTGTTGCAATGTGCAGAAAACAAGTTCTGAACATTGTGTAGACACATCAAAACATCGTACGATGACAGGCTGAAGGAGTTTGGGTTGTTCGCCTGGAGAAGATATGGCACCAAGGGGATTTTCTTGTGGTCTTTCAGTACTTAAAGGAGGCCTGTCAGAAAGGTGGGGACAGACTCTATCAGGGCCTGTTGTGACAGCACAAGGGGTGATGGTTTTAAACTAAAGGAGAGGTGATTTAGATTAGATATTAGGAAGACATTCTTTAATGTAAGGGTGGTGAGGCACTGGAACGTGTTGCCCAGAGAAGTTGGGGATATCCCTGTGGATATCCCTGGAAGTGTTCAAGGCCAGGCTGGATGCGGCTCTGAGCAACCTGCTCTAGTGGAAGGTGTCCCTGCCCATGGCAGGAGGGTTGGAACCCGGTGATACTTAAGGTCCCTTCCAACCCAAGCCATTCTGTGATTCTGTGGTAGATCAGGTCCAGGTGATGCATCCATGGTACACACCTACAAGCTTGGGAGATCAGGATCTAACATGAAACTGAACGTAGGTGATGGAAGTGGGTGGAAAAATAAACGATAGGGGAGTTGGAAAGGGCACATTTACAGGAGAAGGAGAAATCTGGAGGTTGCAAAGCCCAAACCTATATCTGACTCTTTTCACCTTCCTCCATCCATCCAGGTGTTAACACCCTGCTGCTAATGTCGCTCCTAGCAGGCTTTGAGACATGATTGCCTTTGATATAAATACCTAAGAAACAGAAATACTAATGATGACTTTTCCCTCATGACCACTCTGTTCCCTGCTGCCAAGCAGGGTTTTACTGGTGCCTGGTTAACTGCAGCCCAGGTTGTATAAGGCCATATAGTTGCTCTAACTTCACAGAATCACAGAATATTCATGGTTGTAAACAACCTCCTAGATCACCGAGTCCAACCATACTCACAACAACAAAAACCTAAATACCCTGATCAAACCTAAGTTTGAAAAGACACGAAATAACCCCCTACATGCCTTGCCTGCCTCTAGAGCGTGTCCTGAGGCAACTTGAGGAGGTTTTCCACGTTAGCTTTTCATTTTATCTGCGCCTCTCATGCACATACGTGTCTGTATGTACATATTGCTCCCTGGGGTGGACAACTTCCAGACATCCTGGTTCAGAAGAGGACATTGGGGGTGGATGAAGGCCAAGGAGAGGTGCTGTGTGGTGAAGCTGAGCATTCAGGGCTTGGCGTTTCCAAATCCCGCGGCACAGCATCACCCCCTACCCCCCGGCTTTCCCAGCCCCTTGGAGCTCCCACGGATGAGATTTTTGTGTGGGGAGCAACATTTTTTTCCCCTTGGCAGGGTTTCCTCCAACCTTTCCCTTGGCAGGAGACCCCTCCTGAGCCGAGAGGTTTGCTCGCAGTCAGGCGCGTTCCCTCAGGAACACCCCAAAACGAGGAGCTACAAGCTTTTAGGTACAGCCGGCCTCCTCCTCCTCTCGTTCTTCCTCCTCCTCCTCCTCCTCCTCCTCCAGCCGCTGCTGCTGCCGCTGTCCGGGGCGGAGCCGCCTGTCCCAGCCCCCGCCCCGCTCCCGGGATGGGCGGCGGAGCCGAGCCGAGCCGTGCCGGGCTGCGGGGACGGGGACACGGATACGGACACGGTGCTGCCACCTCCCTCCTTCCCTCCTTCCCTTCCTCACTGCCTTTCGCTGCCCCAATCTCTCCTTCTGCCAGGGTGCCCCCGGCAGCATCTCTCGGCGGGGCAGGGGTCCCCCCCACCCTGCCTCCCTCGGGGTTCGGCGACCTGGAGGATTTCCCAGCGGCTGCAGGTAAAAGGGTTAGACTGGTCGGACTGGGATCCGCTCCCCTCCCCCGCCTGCCCGGCGAGGAGGGTGCAGGGTGCTGCCCCGGGTGGGGTGGGGATGATGCTGAGCTGGGCGGTGGGGGGTGGGTGTTGGGTGTGTGACAGATATGCCGGGTTTGCTCCCCAAAAGGTGCTCGGCTGCCCCAAAAGGTTTTTCTTTTCCCAGAATGTGTTTGTTTGCCCTTCTGTGCTCCCCAAAATGGTGTGTGCCCCCTCTCCTGCCCCTCATCCTCCATGGGTGGCTCACCTGGCCAGGAGCATCCCAGGCAAAGTTGGGATGTGACGGGGTGCTACCATGGGTGGGGGGCGTGGGTGGGCACCCACCTGGAGAGAGGTCCCAGGGTTCCCTCTCAGCTCTCCAGGACACCCCCATCCCAGAGTTGCTGGGGTATAGATCTGGCTACCCCCTTTTCTCCTTTAGGCCCTACTTGTTTTACAGGTAAGGCTTCATTTTTATACACTGCTCTCAAAATAATGGCATCCGCAGTGTCCCTCTGCCCCAGGGCTTTACACTGGGGTTGTCCGGTGCCATAAAATCCTGAGGCAGCAAAATCCCAAGTGGGATTTATTGCTGCTTGCCTGGCTGGAGGAGCACCCTGTGTTCATCCAGCACCCAAGCCCTCCTAGCACCCTCTGAGGTTGCAATAGGGATGCCCTGAGTGCTCTTGGGGACATCTCCACAGAGCAAAAGCCCGTGTTAAGGACCACAAATTCCTTGCCAGCAAGGAGCAGAGAGTGTGAAAAAGGGTGAATGTGGAGGGTGTTATTTTCGTCTTGATGCTGGGCAAAGAAAGAGCTTGGAAAAAAGGAGCAATTCAGGAAAAAAAGGGGAAAAAAATAATCTCACTGCTGTTTTATTGAAGCTCTCTCCCAAGTCCTGTATAGTCACCGCCTAGAAAACTGGGCATTGAGGAGTTGCAGTGGAAATGTGAGCCTTCCTCTGGAAAAGGTCTGTTGTAGCAATTCCTGATGTTGAAGCTGTGAAATTTCACCCCTGGCAAGATGGAAATGAGGGTTCTTCAGCCAGAAAAAACCTGGCTTTGTCGAACTTGCCATGCTTTGGGTTTTTCAGGGTGGGTCTGTACAGCCACTGTTATTACTTGTAGTCGTGTTGGCTTAAGGGTTATTTTGGGGCTGGAAAGGGATTACGGAGAGATGATCAGAGTAGTCATGACCATGCTGCTTGTGAAATTAAAAAGAAAAATTGAATTATGGTTCTCTTTGTTAGGTCTTTGTCCCTGTGTGAAGGAAAATGAGTGCTTGCTCAGGAAGCCCATACAGATTTTTCTCCATTAGAAAGTTATGCTGTGCATGGAGAACATTAAACCCGACTATGCTGTTCGGATGCTGTATTCTCCTCGGAGTTCTCCCACCTGCCAGGAAATTTAGGCTGTTGCTTATTAGCGAGCAAAAGTTAGACCGGTGCTTATTCTTGAAGAGCTTTTTTGGGTTTGGATCCCACAGCGATGCGGGATAAATACCTCCTATCCTCTTTCCCTCTTATAAATTGCTAGCTTGCATTTGGCAGGTGTGGCTGGGGAAAAGCTGAAGTAAATGGATTTCCTGCCTTGAATTTTGTCTGGCATGTCTACGTTCACCAGTCATCAGATTGCTCTGGAAAGTGGTCCATTACTACATTATACAGCCTTTATCCACCTGAGTAGTGATGCATCCTGAATCCTTAAAGCCTCCTATTTTAACACATTTTCCTCCGTCAAGACTTGAAGCATCTCCGTGCTGATATATCCCAGCAATAGTTAGCTGCAGAATATTTCTCTGTGATTTAGAAGGTGCTTCTTCAGTGGCAAACACAAGCCCTGCTTTGAGGCAGAGTTAATTTTAGAGTGGGTGTCTCTATCAAGCTGTACTTTTCCTATTAAATAAGCATGTTCTGCACGTTATGCTCTTCCCTGCGGTGAATTCTGCACTCGAAGGCAAAGCATGACTGATATTTGTCTTGCGTGTCGACAACGAGCAGCACAAAGAAAATGAGTTCTGGTTGGATCAATTTATTTGGTGTCAGGTTGTAGATTCAGAAACTGCTGGCTTGGAATTAATTACTCTTATGAACCAGAAAGATTATAATGAGATACTGGACAGGCTGCTTGGGCCAGGAACTATTTGTTGCACTTCTATCCCTAAATAGTCACGCGTATTTGATCACAAGAAGCTCCCTTTAAATTGCTGTAGGGATTCACGCTGCTTAATGCAAAAATCAGTATACTTAAGGTTTGCTTTTTGATTTTTAAAAATGTGTGGGTTGAAGTAACTCAGTTGCAAATGGTGGTATAGGTTGAGGTCAAGATGCCGGTAGCAGGTGGCTCATTCACCCTGTTGTTTGCTTAGAGACACTTTGATGCTCACAGGTGGTTGAAGTTAGATCTGGGTCCTCTTTTAACAGACACACCTGAGGGGAATCTTGTCCTTTACTTGCTTTGGAAGTCTTCCCAAGAGTGAAGATAAAAGGGTATGGTTGCACCTTTGAAATACTCATAGTACTGTTGCCGTGCAGCTACAGGGTTGTGCATGAAGGTGGTTATCACTGATGTTAAGATGGTTGGGTTGGATGTGGATGGACACTTAGGGCTCCTTCTGAGAGCAGCTTTCCCACAGTCATAGGGTGTAGGAACATGCTTTTACTGGAGGCTGTGATGCTGGTTTGATACTCCTTTTCCTTGAGAAAATGCAGCCAGAGGGGCTGTGTTCATGTCCAAAAGCCCTTTAAGAAAATGCTTTGCACCTTCTTGCTGATACTGAGCTGAAGTCATGGGATCCACCTGGCTGTGGCTATAAAGAGGCTTCATTAGGTTGTAGCAACTGATAATTCTGCTTCAAAGAGACCAAATGGTGGGGAAGAAGTGTCTCTGGTAGTTCACCATTGCGCAGAAAAATAGTTTGAGGAGGCTGTAGCTATTTTGGGCTTTGCTGGTGCTAGTTGCAGCTATTGTGAGGTGAGTGGTGTCTCTTGGCTTCTTTCCTTGTAGCAGGGTGTTTGCTCAGAGCTCTCTCTCCCCAAAATCTTTATACTGAGCTGGATGTAAAATTGAACAGTTCTCTCTGCTCAGGAGAGGGCAGTGTCACACCAACGAGCTGCTTTCTTAACCGTGCAAAAATACACATGGAGATGACATCCTTTGCCGATCCAGAGGTCTGGGAAGGTCTTGCAGGGGTGCAATATCCAGCCTGTATGTGTAACCCAGGCACCTCATTTCCCTCTCACTTCTTCCCCAAGCAAGCTATTCCCCTTCCAGCTCTTGCTCCCTGCCCTGGAGTATGCTGCTGGTGTTTAACAGACCTTTGTAGGAATATTCTAAGCATGATGCTGGGAAAAAGGGATTTAAAAGGCTGTTTATAGCAGTTGCTTTTGCTTGCCAGCCCCTCTATAAACAGTGATTAGATACAGCTACTTTAATGGATGTCTTGACTTCCCAAAAAAAGAATAATAAAAAAAAGCTGCACACTGGTGTTTGGCTTTGCTGCTTTTTCCTCTTTAGCTAACCACTGAGTTCTTCCCCACTTCCTCCAAAAGTACCCACAGATACTGGCAGGACAACTGCCGGAATATTTGGTTAAATAGCCCGTCACTGCTCAATAACCTGGAAAAACCTGCCTCTTTTTTATATATAATTAAATATTTGTATAAGATTTCTGCCAAGGTGTGGTTTCAAGGTACAGAGTGTTCCCCCTGAAGGGTATTTAAACAAGGGCCTTCTTGGGTGGCAATGGGAAATTTTTCCATGCTTGTGTCTATCTTGCTCTGTTTTGTGTTTTCACATACTGAATCCATTACACGTTGTGATCGAGCTCTGTCTCTTTTGTCCTCCTGGCCTTTGGGCAGGATCAGCTTTATGAAAAATGTTTCTTTTGTGAATATTTTTTATACTGGTATTTCTTTTTGGTGAGTCCAGATATTGAAGTGCACTGGTATTTTGTGTTCCCACTGGATTAAGGGTGGGATGAGGATACAAAGGAGGCAAACAGCACCTTGCATGGGGTGATGCACGAATCTGGGCATCAGCTCAATCACCGGCCTCCCACATCTATTCAGATTCCTGCTGGCAGCTAATCTCTTCCTTGGAAATAGCTCGTACTGGTTTTAACGTAATTCCTTAGTCATGACAAAATTGAATCCTCCTGCTCTGTAACAACCACGTCTTCCGTGTTGTCAACTGCTTGGGAGCCGGGCTTTCTGTGAGGCTTTGCCTAGTGCTGGTGGGACCAGGCTGCTGGATCCTGGAGGGCCTGGAGGTGATGGACTGTAAGTTTAAGCTTTTCTTGTCTGGGAGTGCTCAAAAGCATCTGTTTCACTTTCAGATATACCATGTGGCACTAGGCTAAAGCAGCTTTTATCTTGCACTTTTCCTTTCAAAGCAAGCTTGACTTTAATTTTTAATTTAAGAAAACCCAACAAAACAAAGCCAATCCTGCCATTTATCTTAAAACTCTCTTAAAATTCTGCTGTGACTTGTACAATCTCTTTATAAATGCCTGCATGGTTCCTGCATTTTGCTTCCCTTCCCCCCTTTGGTGAGCTGAAATGAAACTTCTCCCTCCCCCAGTCTGAGGTTAGGTGCACAGTGCAGAAATATTCTGGTCGTCTGCTGTTTTTAGCTGCACCAAGTTTCAGGCTCACATTTGCACGGGTTGCTCAGGGAAAGCATCTTGCATCTGACTTAAATAGCACAAGGTGAAGACCAGAGTTTCCTTTAATAGGTATTTTGTGTGTAGCATTTAAAAAGATGTAATGGACTGGCTGTACCCTTCAATGTTCAAGCGTTCTTCTGAGTCACTCTAATAGATTATATCATGGGCCACTTATCTTGTATTGATGAAGCTCTTGAGTTGACAGTCACCTGATCATAAATCGAATTGCCTGAGTCTAAAACTAAGTCAATGGTCTCGTTGCCTACTGCAGAACTGCATCAAAACTAATAAAATGTATTACATTTTCAGTCTTGGAGGTGGCTACAGCACCCTGGCTAGTGGTTGGGACCTGGTACCTGAGGGTTGTGGTGTGGCGAGGTGATGTACTGAGTGCTCCGCAAAGTTGTTGTGGAGTAGGTCTAATCCTGGAGCAGATCACTTAAGAGCTTAGCGAGGATTTGAGGCTTGTGTCTAAGCTTGCTGTCCTGCTAAATTTCCTAGGACCTTGCCATGAGGGCAGAAACCTGATGCTAAGGGATGGACAGACTTGACCCTTCCAAGGTGATACTTTGTGTGTGACCCCTTCTGAAGCCCATGTGCTGACTGCAGAGCTCTTTTCTGAGCGAAAACGTGGAGCATGGTGGTAAAACTGGGATATATTAAGGGTCATGCTTCAGATCCTCTTGCTGTGCGCAGTGCTTTTTCATCACACTGCCAAGGGGCAACGTGATGCTGGGGGTGCTTCTCAGGTTGTGCTAACTGAAGGTGTTACTGGGTGCCCAAACCCTCTCTCTCAAATGAAGAGAGAAGGCTTAGGCTTGTTTGCGGGGATTTACCATGGTGGTGAAGTCACTATGTGATATTTTGGGTGGATTTTGTTGTGTGCGTGTTTGTTTTTTGTGTTTGGGGATTTTATTTTTTTTGCCAAGAGGTAATTAATGCTTTCCTTGGGATTAAAATATTTCCCGCATGTCTCAGCTGTTGATGTAGGAAGGAGTCATCCAACCCTTTGACCTTTCCTGGAGACAGAAAAAGGCTTTTTGGAGAAGTTAAGTATGTTCAAAACCAGTGTGTCTCTTTCTTACCCAACTACTTTCTTGTATGAAGAAGCCCCATAAAGAAGTTTCTTGAGGTTGTCAAGTAGGTGATGATTTGTAGGCAGTTGCCAGATACAGCAGTGATTATGTTTGCAGGTATTGTGGGAATTTTGGTGTCAATCTACCTGCTAATTATTCATGGATCTTGTCGATGAGACTTTAAACTGTCAGTCAAACTTATTGCAGTTTGAAATCAGCAAACCAGGCAGTGCTTGTGTTCTGGTCTGAGCGTCCAGGCAGAAATCCAGCTGTGTGATTTGCTCCACTTTCTCTCGAACTTTTAGGGTTGTGATTTCTCCCTCCATGGTCCTGAGCTGTTTTAGCTCAGAGATCTGCAGAGTAATAATGGCTGAACAGTCCTTGTAATCTGTGGATGGTTTGGACTTGTTAGGAGCCCTGGAATTCATCAAGCCAAGAGGTTAGGCAAGACCTATGGCTTCTCAAAATGTCTATTTTTAGATGTGCTTCTGTTTACCTGCAAATTATGTTTATTGTAAAGGACTATGCTGCACTTACTACACTTTAAGCCTCATTTTCTATATTATAATGCTTGCCAAAAATATATGTATTACTGTCTCATTTTTCCTCATGCTCATAAGCTGAGTCCCATGAGCTCCTGAACCACTTGCTATGCTGCATTTGATGCTCTATAAATATATAGCGAAGGGTGGCTCTTATTCTAGGGGTGCCTTAGCCCCTTGCTTGGGCTTTGGTATTAGCTTCAAAAGTTGCGGTGTCCTCCAGCCTGCGAGCTTCTTGCAGTTGTGCTTGTCTTCTCCGTTTCGTCTCGTGCCTGAAAAGTGGAGGTGGAATCTGTGTTAAAACCGCAGCAGCTAAACTCATATTTAGCTCTGAGTTAATCACTGAAATGCAGAGTGCTTGCAGTCCTCATTAAAAGCCTAATTTAAAGTGCAAGGTTGACAGCTTGGCTGGAGATGCTTTCCCTTATCACAAGTGTTTCTTAATCTGTCTCCTTTGTGTAAGGATTTTTTTTTTTTCTGCTGTTTGGATCTCCAGGCTCTTGCTCTTGGGGAGAGCTAGATGTTAAAGGAATGCAGTGTACTTGTGGGCGAGACAGCTGTATATGTTAAAATGTTAATGTGATGGGAATAATGTGCTCTGGTGTCTCTTATGCTGTCAGGCGAGTCTTTGTGTCTCACAAGGTCAGGCCGCTGCATAGATGCATGTTCCTGAAACACAAACTCTGCGGGTTCTCCTTACGCAGTTTTGCTTTGCAAAGAAAAATAAAGCTGCTTGTGGGTTTATAGCGATAGAGCTGATGTCCCTGAAAACACAAGCAGGAGTGGTGCGGCTGAAGGCCAACATCTGAGGAGATGTCCTTCCTTATGTTTGTACCCAGGCAAGTATCAGCCCTGCAACAGGCTGTGGTTTTGGCTCTGGTCCTGAGCTTGCATGGGGTACAAGGAGTAACATGGCTCACAAGGAGCTTGGAACTTGTTCTGTAGTTTGCTAGACCTCTAGAGCTGGAAGGGAGTCTCTGGATGCAAGAGGGTCTTTGTGCTTTTGGTGCAAACCGTTCCTGAAAACCCATCTGGGGGGGGTGGGCATATTTCCTTCTGTCACAAGGGCCATAGTGGAGGCAGGAACCTGTTCAGCTTCTTAGATGTTGTCAACAGGTTCAACACACATAACTTGGTAACCTTTAAAAATGAGTAGTCCAACCAGAGCAGTGTGCATCTGGTGACCAGGATTTAGCATCTACCAAGCTTTTTCTTCTGCTTCTCTTAAAGCAAATGTCTTTAAGTGAAGCAAGCTGGAAGCTGTGAACATTGTCTGAAGTGAGACGGACATAGCTGGTAATGCAGCTCCATTAAATCTGTGTAGTCTGGAAAATTGCGCTTCCTGTTGAAGGATGAAGATGTTGTGGAGAATGTTGGGCAGTGCCACCAGGGTGGATGTAAACAGCACATGGAGTCTGTGTGTTATACTCCAGAGTCCTGCAAAGCTATCTTGGCTGTTGGTACCTATGGCACTTGGGAACGTGCTTGATACTTGCTTGGGGGATGGCAGAAACCGTTATCTTCCTCTGGGCAGTGAAGACCACCACAAAGCAGCCGTTAAATAGTATATATTTAAGGCTTGAAAAGCATAGCAGGAGTTCATGTGACCACTTGATAGGGCTTGATGGATACTGGTGACTGACCCCACACGGACTAACAGAGTGGACAGGAGATCCCAGCAAAGGTCAATGCACCCTGCCAGCGGCTGAGAGAGGTGTGAGCTTTTTGTTGTGTGTTTTTTTTCTTTCCTGGGAAGGCTAAATACATGACCTCTAGCTAGGAGCTGTCAGAGTTCTTGGTGCAATCTGTCCACCTACAGGGTCAAATGCAAGGTTCTGCATTTGGGCGGGGGGCAACTCTCAGTGTTGATCCAGGCTGGACGATAGGGGTATTGGAAGCAGCCCTGTGGAGAAAGACTTGGGGGTGCTGGTGTGTGTGCGTGAAAAGCTGAACGTGAGCCCGCAACATGTGCTCACAGCCCAGAAGCCAATGGCATCCTGGGCTGCATCCAGAGCAGCGTGGGCAGCAGGGGGAGGGAGGGGATTCTGCCGCTCTGCTCCGCTCTGGGAAGACCCCCCTGCAGTGCTGGGTCCAGCTCTGGAGTCCTCAGCACAGGAGAGACAGGGATCTGTTGGAGCGGGGCCAGAGGAGGCCCCAGCAATGATGGGGGGGCTGGAACCCCTCTGCTGTGAGGCCAGGCTGAGAGAGTTGGGGTTGTTCAGCCTGGAGAAGAGAAGGCTCCAGGGAGACCTTCTTGCAGTCTTTCAGTACTTAAAGGAGGTATATCAGAAAGAAGGGCACAGACTTTTTAGCAATGCCAGTTTTAGTAGGACAATGGTTGATGGCTTTAATCTAAAAGAGGGGAGACTGAGACTGAATAGAAGGAAGAAATTTTTGATGCTGAGGGTGGTTGAGATCCTGGAACAGGTTGCCCAGAGAGGTTATAGATTCTACATCCCTGAAAACCTTCAAGGTAAGATTGGCAGGGACTCTGAGCAACCTGCTCTAGTTGAAGATGTCCCTGCTTACTGCAGGGGGGGTTGGAACTAGATGACTTTGAAAGGTCCCTTCCAACCCAAACCATCCTAGGATTCTACATCTGAACATGTGTCTGTCTCTCTCAAAACAAAGACATGAGGTGCAAGCTATTGATCTTGAATGCAAGGTTGATTCATTCAATCTTGGGTTTCCTGCCTTCAAAACCTGCTCTGTTGTACTGCTCCTGCACTGAGTCTATAATACAACTTGAGCTTCAACAAAAGTTGCTGCAGACTGGAATTGCTGGTTTTTTAGGAATCACCTCCATGGACATGTTGCAAACAGCTTGCCTGCTGCAGTCCATCTGCTGGGCTGGGAAAGCTTTGGTGCATGCTGATCTCAGACTATGCTTAGGTGGATACTGACCTGCTGGGAAGCCTTAATGATGCTGGTGACCTGCCCCAGTGTCAGCTGGAGAAGGGTGATAAATACCTTTGCTGGTGGATGGTAGATGGTGAGAGGTGTGAGGAGAGAGGTCGGCTGGTTAATAGCAAAGCTGAATTTGACTTTGTGACCTGAAGGCAAGGGCTCTTGCTGGGCTGAAAACCCCTTGTGTTTTGTATCTTCTTGATGTGCTAAATGCCACTGTATTACAGTGGGAATGTCGTTTGTTTGCAGGAACGAAGCCTGTGAATTTATTGTTAAGCTGTAATCTCATATCCAGGCGTTTTTAGAGATATCCCGTAGTGAACAGTTATAGATCCACTTCCAAGAGCTGAATAACCTTAAACTGAGGGGGTCCTCTACATTTCTAGAAGTGTCACCTTATGTTAAACCCCTTCTGTTGCGAGAGTCCTTTAATCCAAGCTTCTGGTGTAGTAGTCTGGTTGTACTGAGTGCTGTATTGAGCCCACAAGACAATGACTTTTGCACTCTTGGCTTCTTCCCCACAGCTCAGGGAAAACATTGGCTTTTTACCTATTTCCCTGAACTTTGACACTCAGCTGTATGTTCCCTGCAGGGACATGTTGGGACCGCTGATCCTAAGGTCTGGAGTCTGCTCTGCTCCTCTCCTTGAGCAATTTGTAAGGCTGTCCTCACTGGAGGGTATGGAGCTTTTGAGGGTGCGTGGGGTGAGGAGCAGGGAGCTGCCGAGGTCACAAGCTTGGGCAGATGGAGTCAAAAGATGGCATGTCCACTCGTATTTCTACACCTTCCCTTCCTGGGCATTATGTGCTTCTCTCTATCTCTGCTGATATTTGCAGTAGTGATAAGAAAGGTTCTGTAGCAAGTGTGCTCTGAGCCAGATAAAACTTGCTGTGCGCAAGAGCTGTTCCCGCGAAGAGCTTATCAGCGCTGTTAAAACTTTAACGATCAGCAAGACTTGAGAGATTTGTGTGTTGCGGGTCCTTTAGAAGTACAGAAACATCCAACGAGGAATTGTGCTGGAAGAGCTACTGCTCCGTAAGTCCCTCTTAAATGTGCTTTTGTTTTTTTATGAAGTGGACAATTTGGGGAATGAGGCTTTTAAACTGGTCAACTGTGAGTCTTAAATGGAGCTGGCTGGTTACTGTGCTGTATGTTTATATATGTAATGAGTTAGCCGATGCTCGATGAAGGTGGCAGCTGGACTCTGTGAATTAAATTGAGGAATCCACCTTCTTGCTTCTCACCAGGCTGCTCTCTGCTTGGAGAGAGAGCTCCTGGAGCTTTTGTGCAACTATTGAACACAAGTGCAGGGAGGATATCTCTCACAGCTTGCCTTGATGCTCTTTCAGGGCACTGACCTCTGCAGGGTTGAAGCTGGTAAAGGGCACAATAGTGTAGACCTGTGCAAGCAATCATGTGATTCCAAATTTGCACTGAGATGAGTGGGGAGGCTGCTGCAGTCTGAGTGTGGACATGTCTTGTTCTCAAATTTGGGCAGCTGACTCCGTGCTTATGCACACATCTCCTTCCTTGTGGGATTTGCAACTTGGTACCTTCTCTAGAGGACTGGTGCCCACAGCTTCTCTCTAAAAATGTGAATAGTGTGTATTTTCTTGTGCTAACCTTTCCTTGTCTGCTTCCCCATTATTAGTCATGACTCCTGACAGAAATGCCACAAACGTACAGAAAGTCGTGGAAAAGGAGAGTCAGACCTGAGGTTCATCTGCTATTGGCCATGGCAGGAAGGTCCCTCTCGTTTGGGAGGCTACGATCGTCTTGCATGAGTGTCCCCTCTGTTGTGAACACAGGATAAATTTGTTCTCATTGTTGCTGTGTGTATTAGGCTGCCCCACAGCCTGCTCTTGAAGGCTTTATTTTTATCCCAGTTATTTTAAAACTTCATTTCCTTTTCTGTTGTATGGATGTGCTGGGAGAGGTTCTCTAGAAGGGCATCAAGAAAGCTGGTTTGAACCAACTGGTGGCATGGCAGGAGATGAAGGGAGGGAAGGAGCTGGAGCTTGGCAAGAATGATGCTTACTATAGTATGACAGCAGAAATAGACCTTTCTTCTGCAAATATTCAGGGTCTAGACTGGCTAAGCCAGGTTTAGTTTGAGGAACATCAGCCCTGGCTGTGCTGCAGATAGTTGGAGTCGTTGAAAGAGATGGCTTTTGACAAAAGTGGGAACCAATGCGAGTTGCTGTTACGTGCTGCTGTGCATAAGGTCAGCTCGGCCGTCTGGCTCTCAAGCTGGACAGCCGGGTTCACTTTTTCAGCAAACACTTGCCACTGCTCAGCCGTGTAATCAGCTAATGGGATTTAACACAGCATCCAGTGTTTCTAACTCGGCTTTGTGATAGCAACCTAATCCAAAAAAGCCAGAGTTAAAATAAGTGGAAATGTGAGTTCCTGGGGCTATCCAATTCCAGTGCCTCACATAGCAAATCCATCTGATTTCTACCAGAATAGATGCACTAATCATTATATCTGAACTGACTCAAAATATTGTGAAGCTGAGGAGAAGAAACATCTATTGGTACTTATTATAGCTCAGACACCTTATGCTTAAGGCGGTGTCTCCTGAGAAATTTCTCTTGTTTAAATACCGCAGTTAGAAAACACAAACCATCTGTTTTGCATCAAGGGAAGGTGGTTGCAGTGATTGCAGATCCTCTTCTCACCTGGAGAGCTGCTAACTGGATCCCTAACCCATTTCATACTTTTTAGAAGAAGTGTTCTGCTTCAAGTTGGAAATGAAGTACAACTGTGGTGGAGCCTTGGGTCAGATCTAGGAGGGAGGAAAGTGATGAGGGATATGGTTTAGTTGAGGTCTTGTTGGTGTTAGGTTAATGATTGGACTAGATGATCTTAAAGGTCTTTTCCAATCTAGGAAATTCTGTGATTCTGTGAGAAAGAAAAGAAGTGAGTGGGGGTAGGAGGAGACAACAAACACAGCTTAAATCATATTGCATGTGTACCATCTCCCCTTTAACCTTTCAGTTTCTGGCATAAAATCTGGACCTCAGCCCAATTTTATTTGCTCATTTTGCTTACACAAGCTTGTGGAATTCAAGAGGGGCATTTCGCGGAGAGAAAAACCTCTTTTCTGAGTGTCACTGTTTCACAGGAGTGCCCCAGTGCTTGATCAAGAAGCTGTATTTCACGTTGTCTTTGGACATCTCTCAGCTCAGCCATGGTTGTCTTCTGCTGGCCAGCCTAAAAATTATTGCTGTGTTTCAGTGTTGCCTGAAGCTGATGAGATGTTCTGCTACCAAAATGGTCATTTTTGGTAACAGATCCTGTATGTTTGATTCCAAAAGGCTGTCTTTTCTTGGAAGGAAAGGTATGAGATAAATACTGCCTAAAACACTTGTGGCTGTCAGCTCTACCGAGCCAGCTCTTGAACAGGGGTGTGAGTAAAACCCTGTTATGTCTCATGCACCATCAGGTTTAATGCTTGCTAAAAGGCAGAGCTGTTGAGAAAAAGCATTGGGCTGAGGCAATGTAGCTGGTATTAAAAAAATAAATATAGCTGCAAGTGGCTGAGCACTGAAATAAATTATGCTGTGACTGTTTAGAGTTGATATATAGGGGCTGCTGAAGTGCCTGGGTTCCCCTCAGGGCTCATTGCTAGGTGGGAGATTTGGGAATTTGGGAAGGCAGCAGCTACCTACCTGTGGGGAATGCCTTGTGTCTCAGCAGTAATAAATCCTCTCCTTGCCATGAAACATAAGGGCTGTATTTAGAAGTTTTTCTTGTTCTAGAGTTGAAACCAGCCACAGAGTGTCATCATCTTTTTTTGTTTGTTTGTTTTCATGCTGCAAATGATGGGCAGAGTAGGGTTTGCCACTTCTCTTGCTTTTGTAGAAGAGCTGTAAAATACTGAAAGATTTTGGTGCCATGTTGGCATTGGCTTAGAGAAGACTTGGATCGCCATGGCATACTGGATCTCTCAGGTGCTTGAGGTCTGCTAAAGCTGGTGTGTCGTTTTGCTGCTGGGGTGCTTCAGTTGTGTGCTGTCACACTTCAGTTGATACAGAAGGTGCCTATGTTTAAGAAACTATTTGTGTGTGTGTTTTGTTGTTGGTTTTT
>WEIS01007761.1:20158-44120 GCA_013389965.1 Todus mexicanus | reverse complement strand
AGATATTGAACAAGACTGGACTCTGGACTGATCCCTGGGTAACACCAGGGGGTGCTTACATGAGATACAAAGCAACATGATTCAAGCCTGTAGCCTGAGCTGGAATGCTTTGAACTTCGATTGCCTGTGCCCCAAATACATGGTCTAACTCATGGACCATTAGAGAGGGATGGTTATCACTCAGTCTTCCTTCTAGTTAGAGCTGCTATCCTGCACCTGAAACAGCTTTTATGGGATGAATTAGACCAAGAGATGAGTTTTTAAAAGCTGGTGCGTGCCCATGAAGAGCTCTCATTCAGCACTTCCCCTCTCTGCTCCCAAAACTACAGTCCTAACACCACAGAACACTTGAGCCTGAGGTGGGGTATCAGGAGAGTCTATCACAGGGACGATATTTGCCATCTCTGAAGACCTTGGAAGACTAGAGTGAGATCAGAAGTGCGGACAGGCTCTGAGGGTGTGAGAACAACCTCACAGGCTGTACGTTTTAACTGTACGTTTGAACATTTTGTTGTTATAGGAGAGGAACGAGTGGTCTGCAAGGGTGTTCAAAAAGCATGGCTGGATATAGTTAGTGTGAACTGGAGTTGATGAATGTCAGATGAAATTTAAGTAATGATTACCTGAGTTTTGGGAATTCCCTCAACACTTACTGAGCAGTCTGGCTGGCAACGGAGCAGAGCTTTCAGTGTTGGTTTATATATAAAGCAGCTGTATGTGTTCCTTTAATCCTTGTTTAACCCAGCAGCTCCACCTACTCTGTAGACTGAAATTCTCATTCGTTCATTAAGTATGTCCAGCGAAAACACCTCCTGAGCCACCTCCTCTCCCTTTTCTGCCGGTTGAAGTGTAGGGATTCAAAAGATCTACTTGCAAATTCACAATATAAGTCCACTCACTTTGTCCCTAAGAGCAGACACTATTTGGATGTGCATGTAGGCAGCACTCATAAAGGTGGGAATTCCCTCCTAACCTCCAAGCTACATATTTTGAATCAGAAGGTACCTCTAGTAAATGGTATTTAGTAGCAAGCAGCATTTAATGTCTCTACTGGAGGAAACGGGGCTAAATCTTGGGAAGTCCTGTCTCTTTTAATTCCTCTGGCTCCATCAATGCAGATGTCAGATAACCCTGACTCAGTAGCATAGGTCCTTTTCTCTGAGACTTTCATAGAGGTGGTCATTCCATATAAGTTACAAACTTGCTACAGATCCCAGCCGCCTTCCACTCACTTTATAAATGCAAACAGTTCTGAGGAAATCCAAGGGGGCTTACTAATCTATGCAAAGTAAGTAGCAGTTTGTCCTTAAAAAAAGATGACATTCAGTCACCTCCAGAATGTGGTGCATTCAGGCAACGTGCTTAAAGATTGCAGAACCAGAATCATGGAATGATCTAGCTTGAAAGGGCCTTCTGGAGATCACCTGGTTCAACACCCATTAAAGAAGGCCCAACTTTGAAGGCAGATCAGGTCACTCACAGTGCTGTCCAGCTGAATTTTGAACATCACTAAGGATGGAGATTTCGCAGCATCTTCAGACCCATTTCAGTGTTTGAACACTCCCCACGTGAATATTTATTTCCTAATTTCTAACTGGAATATCTTATGTTGTGACTTGCCTTCATTACATCTTGTCCTATCGCTGTTGCCTCCACTCTCTCTACAACCTTCACTGAGGTAGCTGGAGACAGCAGTAAGATTTGCCCCTTAACCTTCTCTTTTTAAGTTCAATAAACTCAGTTCTCCCTCTCTTTATACATTGTATGTCAGTCCAGTCATCATCTTGATGACCTTCCATTGGGCTTACAGAATCAAAGAGTGTTTTGGGTTGGCAGGGACCTTCAAGAACATCTAGTCCAACCCCTTTGCCATGGGTAGGGACACCTTCCAATGGACCTGGTTGCTCAAAGGCCCATCCAGCCTGGTCTTGAACTTCCAGGGCAGGGGTATCCACAGCTTCTCTGGGCAACGTGTTCCAGTGTCACACCACCCTCACAATAAACAATTTGTTCATAATATCTAATCTAAATCTACTTTCTTTCAGTTCGAAACCATTACCCTCTGTCCTATCACTATACTTGCTGATGAGGAGAGTCCCTCTCCATCTTTCCCGTAGGCTCCCTTTAGGCCCAGGAAGGCCTCTGTAAGGTCTCCCTGGAGCCTTCTCTTCTCCAGGCTGAACAACCTCAACTCTCTCATCCTGTGTTCACAGAGGATGTGTTCCAGCCCCCTAATCATCTTTTGTGGCCCTCCTCTGGACCTGCTCAAGAAGGTTGACGTCTTTCGCATGCTGAGAGCCATAGAGCTGGACACAGTACTCCAAGTATATCAGTGTCTTGTACCAAGGAACCCTAAATTGCACATAAAATTCCAGGGTTTGTTGGATATAGGGAAATAGCTACATCCCTCGACCTCAGGGCCACTCTATTGCCTATATAGTCCAGGATGTTCCAGGATGTGCAATGGCACATTGCAGGCTGCAAATTTTGTCTGAGAGGCCACACAGGTCCTCTTCTGCAATATGCTGACTATCTGGTCAGTGCCCAGGCTGTATTGTTGTACAGGGTTCTTCTATCTCAGCTGCAAACCTCAGCATTTCCATATATGATAGAGAGATATAAATATGTATTTGTCTACATTTTCTATTTCCAATTAGTACTCAAATGACCCATTCAACTAATAGATATTTTTTAAAGTCCAGTAGCTCAGATAATGAAAATACTAATATTTTTTCATTAGAACATAATCTAATTTTACTTCTTCAGATTTAATACATTTTATTTCCATTTCCCTTTAAATGTAATTTTTGTCTATTTGTTCCTGAAGTAAAAAAATAACAATGACTTTTCAGGAGCATATATTCCATAATTTGTGGTTGATTCTGTTAATTCTGGGCTTCATAGGCTTTTCTGGGAAAGGCCCATGCAACAAAAAGCTCTCAGTCCTAGCAGTTGCTAAGTGTTTGGATCAATTGAATGACAGTCAAGGATGTTTGGCACCTTGCAAACCAGGAATTTTAAATTAAGAGGCTTTTTGAAAGCCTGCAGACCTCATCTGTCCTATGAGCTGTAAGTGAAAAACCTACCAGTTCCCAAATTGTCAGCATTCATGGGTATAAAAGATAATCATCTCTCCCCCCAAAAGATGGCAATATGTTTCTAAAATTATGTCATAGTCCCTGAGGCTACATCATTCTAGTAACTACAACAGGCCAGGTCCTGTTCTCTGACTCTGAGGATGAGTATCACAGCATAGCGTGAGTCCATATAGGGAAATTCCCATCCTACCAAAATAAGCTCCTGGACCTGTTTGGGATACGCTGCCTTGTTCTCCACGTGGTAGCACGGAGAAACAAGTAGCAGTGCCACAAAACATCCTGTTTCTTTAACCCTTGTTTTTGTTACTTCACTATTTTTCATTAAAAAGTCCAGAGAGACTCAGAAGAGACAGCAAAAAGCACCGGTTTGGTTTTACGCTCCATCTCCCCCGAGCGCGGCATGCATCGGGTACTCCCCTGAACATCTCTCGTGTTTGTGTTTGCTCTCTGAAAGTGCAGCTCACCGGCAAGCGTCACTGGCACCGATTCCTAACACTGATGCCCTTCCCTCCTTCTCCCCACCCCAAGATGCAGCCTGTGAGCCCCATGGTAGCACCTGCCGGCTTCTGGCATCATGGGTCAGCTCCAACCTAGAAGTTCATTGGACCCGTTATCCAGGGGCTGTGTGGAGAAGCGAGGTACCAGCAGCGGCACAGCCCTGCCCAGCGCTGCCCAAGGAGCTGGTGGCATCCCTGCGTGGAGCTGCTACACCGGGAAAGCTGCTCCGTGGGTTTACGTTCTGCCTTCCACTATGAGGCCCAGAATCCCACTTGTTTCTCACATCATGAGCAGCGCGATCAAAAACAAGTGAAACGCTCAAACGCTTCCTAGATGGTTAATGCCATTCATTTAACGATTAAGAACGACAGCTGAGCGATAGATGATTTCTCACAAAAGGCCCGCCAATTGCTAACAAGTTAGGAAACGCCAGAACAGAAGTTCTCAAAGAGATGATCCCCTACCACATCCCCCCCTACACGGAATAACCAGTTTTACCAGAGGGGGTGCTGGGCAGAGGCTGGAGCTGCACCGTGCCCGTGGTACCTCCTTGACGCGGTTTTGGAAGAGCCCCGGGTCCAGTTTCCCAGGGACGATAACTTTCTGCGGCTGATGCAGAAACCACCCCGAGCAGAAGCGGCGCAGCCCAAGGCGGGGCTGCAGCCCTCAGCCTGCGGCCACCGAGCAGCCTCGCCCCGCTCCCACCGAGGGACGATCCGCGCCCTGAAATGACTAAGCACCGACTCGCCAGCCCCAGCCTCCCTCCGCCGAGGGGCTGCCGGCTCNCGCTGCCTGTCCCGCCCCCCGAGCCCCGGCGCAGCGCGGAGCCCGCCCGCAGCAGCGGCCCCGGCCCCGAGCCCGGCATGGAGCGGCCGCTCAACCTCAGCTGCTTCGCCGACACCTCCCCGGACACCGCGAACCGGAGCGGGTCCTCCAGCGGCCCGGACGGCGGCCGGGCGCATCTCTCCGTGTTCAGCGTGCTGGTCCTCACCCTTTTGGCCATGCTGGTGGTGGCCACGTTCCTCTGGAACGGGCTGGTCCTGGCCACCATCCTCCGGGTGCGCACTTTCCATCGAGTGCCCCACAACCTGGTGGCCTCCATGGCCATCTCTGACGTGATGGTGGCGGCTCTCGTCATGCCCCTCAGCTTGGTGCACGAGTTGTCCGGGCGGCGGTGGCGGCTGGGCCGGTTGCTCTGTCAGGTGTGGATCTCCTTCGACGTGCTGTGCTGCACCGCCAGCATCTGGAACGTCACGGCCATCGCCCTTGACCGCTACTGGTCCATCACCCGGCACCTGGAGTACACGCTCCGCACCCGGCGCCGCATCTCCAACATCATGATTGCCCTCACCTGGGCGCTCTCTGCCTTCATCTCCTTGGCCCCGCTGCTCTTTGGCTGGGGAGAGACTTACTCAGAGGACAGTGAGGAGTGCCAAGTCAGCCAGGAGCCTTCCTACACCATCTTCTCCACCTTTGGCGCCTTCTACCTGCCCCTCTGCGTCGTGCTCTTTGTTTACTGGAAGATCTACAAGGCTGCCAAGTTTCGAATTGGATCTCGGAAGAGCAACTCCATCACCCCCATTGCACCAGAAGCCCTGGAGGTAGGTCAACTCGCTTGTATTTTACTCTGGTCAACTGTCGGTAGCAGCCAAGCCTTTGCAGCAGTGGAGGAAACTTAGAGCTATAAGTGTGCAAGCAAAGAGCTTTCCACCAAAGCCCTGTGAATCTTGGAGGCTTTCAAGGGAAAGTTGACTGCAAAGCTTGCAAGCCCAGTCTTTTGACTCCTTCTGAGTCCCCCAGCAAGGTGTAGCTAAAGCAACTTTGGGCCAGCTTGCGAGGCCAAGCTCCACGTGGGCGTGCAGTGACTCACGGATGTCCCCCCTGGAATGCTGAATCCATGCTCCTGAGCATTGAATACGGGGTCACTGTTCCTTCTGGGGAAGGCATGGAGTGGGGTGAACGGGTGGGATCCCATCTCCGCAGGGGTGATAACCTGGCAAGAAGCTGCAGCTTTGGGGAGATTGTGAATTTACCCGCACAGAAGACACAGGTGCGGAACATCCTTGTAAATCCTTTCTAATCATGGCTGCATCCTGTGAGTTAATCCCAGGCACGGTGACTGTGCACTCGACTTCTTGTGGGGAGGAAGGAAATGTATGCTCATTTTCTCACCTCTTCTGCTAAGAAGGACTCTTAAACTCAATGGGTTCAGAGAAAGCAAGGAGACTTATGTGCATGGCATGTGGGGGAGTGCCTCTTCTACTGATCTGATTGTAAGTGGTAATATAATCTTCTTGCGACCCTGCGTGAGCAATTCCATGTGCCCAGATAGCACCACTTTAGTTTCTAGACTTACTTGGAAATAGTCTTCATTACCCAGAAGAGGGTCATACAACCACTTTCCCCTTCATTATAGCGTGACGTAGATGGCCGCGTTTCCCTGTGAGCTCTGGCCATCACTTGCATCATTTGGTTATGTACCTGCTGTGTGGAATCAGCTCATTGAGGCACATATGGTGCAACTTGTGTTTGTGTTTGGCAGGTAAAAGAAGCTGCCCAGCAGCCACAGATGGTCTTCACTGTCCGCCATGCCACTGTTACGTTCCAGACGGACGGAGACACGTGGAGAGAGCAGAAGGAAAAGAAAGCTGCCCTCATGGTGGGCATCCTTATCGGGGTCTTCGTGCTCTGCTGGATCCCCTTCTTCATCACGGAGCTCATCAACCCCCTCTGCTCGTGTGACATCCCACCCATTTGGAAAAGTATTTTTCTCTGGCTAGGCTATTCCAATTCCTTTTTTAATCCGCTCATCTACACTGCTTTCAACAAAAACTACAACAATGCCTTCAGGAACCTATTCTTTAGACAGCACTGAGCAGAAAAAGCTTCCCAGCTGCCCGAGGAAGCTGATTTCAACTCTCAATGAATCCTACCAAACTCCTGAGGAAGTTCAAAAGCCACAGACACCGAAGTGATGCTAAAGACACATCCCCGTGGGTCTTACGTCTTAGCAACTGTCCTGGTTCTTACGCAGACTCCTCATCCCAGTCTCTAAGTCAGTTGCTATTTTTCCTGCAAACAGCATGTAAGGGTTTCTCTGGCCACCAGCACAGCATTCCTCCTCCAGTGCCCCACTGTTTTCCTCCCACCTTCCAAGCGATGTTCTGCTTGATGGCAGTACTGGTGCAGAGGAGTCTCCTGGCGAACAGTCACATCTGAAACTCTGGGTCGGCCACTGCTGGTTTCTCACAGCATTAATCAGCTTTGTCCCACATGCAAAGCTGGGACCTTTTAATGTCAGGAGGTTTTGCGATTATATATGGAAGTAGATATTTTATGGCTTGGTTGAAAAGGCCGTTTGTCTTGTCTTTTGCGGGTGGAGATTGTTAAGTGTTTGTATTTGGGGAATAAAATACTCGGTGAGTGCTAAGAGCAGACTGCAAGTACAGAACCTTTTCTCACATGCTTTAGCAACAACAAGTCGTGCTATTTGCTGTTGGATTCCATGTAGCAAGGGTTTTTTAAAAAATTATTTATTGTGAAAGCCTAATGCATGGTGTACCCTGGAGTGAAAGAGAATGCATGGGAAATCCACCCCTTGGTCTCTGACTGCTATCTGTGAGCATCTGCCTCAGACCTTTACTTTCAGAAATACCAGCTGTAAACGTTAATCTTGTGCCGGTGTTTCCCATTCTAAACCATAAATGAATTTTGAGCAGCTGCAGGGCAGGTTTCCTGTAGTTGCAGGGGATGCAAGGAGTGTATTTCAAATTGCCTGTGAACGAGGAGATGTGTTTTACTATTTCTGAGCGCGATTCAGGTCTTCCTGAAACCAAAGCAAAGCCCCCCCACCTTGTTGCTGTGAGCACTGGACTGCAGGCAAAGGGCAAGTAATGATTGGTGATGTTTCATTCTGGAAGCATAACCAAAGCATAGAGATGCTCTGCTGAGAGGACTAGACTTAAATATTTCTTCTTTTGCCCACCCCTCCTTCTCTCCCTCCCCCCGAAGGCTCCAGTCCCACTTGGTCCTTATTGCTCTGCTGCCTGCCTGCCTTTCCATGTTGCCAATGTAATTCTAGTACCTGGCATTTCAATCCTAGAATTAAAATTATGCACTTTATGATGCACAGCTGGAAGACTGACAGACCTTCATATTTAAAAAACAAACAAAAAAAGCATTAGTTCTAACTATTGGTTCTTATGGGGCAGTCACTGAAATCAGACCAGGACTGAAACGGTGGAGAAAAAGACAAGATGGGAATTGGAATGACATGATTTCATGTCAGATATCTCAAGAAGAAGAGATAAAAAGGAAAAATGTCAATAAATCATGGGAAAGCTCCCTGGGGGGTGGGTAGGATTAGTTCCTATCCTTAGCAGATAGTGAGACATCAGGTGTTAAAATTGTCACTGGTCCTTTAAGCCAGTCAAAAATCCTGGCAGAGTTGATTAAAAAGTCCTTTTTATTTTCATATTTTGGGACAGGTGAAAATGGAAGCAGAGCTCAAGGTGCTATCAAGCATTGCAGCTCTTTCAGGACCAGTTAGACAAACATCCATCAGGACTGACAGAGATGTAGCTGATCCTGCCTTGCGGCAAGAGGAGAGATAGGATGGCCCTTGAGATCTTTTTCAACACTATTTTATAAAAGTCTGCTAGAAATAGTAGGTAAAACCCTGCCCTCATTTGAAAGTAATGGACAAATTCTCAGTGACTTCAAGCAAATCAGAATTTTATCCAACATGTCTCGTCTTGTAAAAACATAGTTTTAATGTTAATTAATTCAAGGAGAAGATGGGTGGGATGGGAGCAATCTTCTCACTCCCCTGGACTGGTCTCTGATCTGTGTTACCTGTGGACCAATCTCTCTACAGCTAGTAAGGAACTGTTTCGTTCTTTGTACATAATTTACAGTTTTATTAGTGGCATCCAGCATATTGAAAATTGTAATAAACTCCTAAATGTTTGGGGTTTTTTACTGAGAATATAAAGATTGTACTGCTTTCTCTGGACAGCCCATCATCAATGCAGGGCTGTCCTTTTTGGGAACTTACTACTGCTGTTGTGTCAAAGGTTGTTTAGCCAAAAATGGGTTAGAAAAAAATGCTTCCTTGCCCAAGCCAGACCTTCAGCTAAGCTTAGTAGTGCCTTAAAGTAGGAGACTACTTGTTAGGCCACCATGGCAACACTTTTAACACTAAAGCAGAGTTTAACCAGAAAGTTGCACTTCGGTTCACCATTTTAACACATAAATTCATGTCTACACAACCCTGTTTTAGTCCTGTATGTATCTATTTCCATTTTTATTTGCTCTTTGATGAGTATTGCAGATTCTCTACCTGTGTTGTGTGGGATCCTGGCACAGGTTGTGGAATCAACTGCAAACTCAAATTAGAATCCAGTGTAGGCAGACAAAAAACTGAAATCAATGGGAAAGATCTCTACTTCTGCTGCAGCTTGGCGCTAGGATGAAGCTCCCTTTCCTTACATCCTGTGTTTATCCATGATATGTCTTAAACGGTGACAAGGAGACAGGAGAGAATCTTAAAATGGCACCAAATTCTAATTTGTGTATGGTCATGGGTAGTCGACCATCCTTGTGTGAATTACATCCACGTTTATTTGACAGCCCACATCCCATACAATCCATATTGATCTTCTGCAAATAACAGCTTCCACTTGGTCATAAATTCGGTTCCTTTGAATCCTGACATAATTAGCAGCTACGTTATGGACCAATTCCTACTGCTCTTACTTGAGACTTTAAAACATTGACTTTTTTTGTCTAAATACCATTGCTGCAATGAAATATAATCATGCAGGAAAAATACCAATATTCTGGAGACTGTGCTGAAGAATCATATTGAAACATGTCGTGATGGTCTGAGCACAGTGAAGGGTCACAAAGAAACATTGACTTCTGATCCTGCCTCCAAATCTTTTTACAAACCTCTCAGTATTCAAACACAGAAGCAGAGTAGGCTCCCAGAGACCTAAATTGTGTTTGAAGACACACACAACCCCAGCTTCAAAGGATGTATCTTGCACCTTCTTGTTCCCATATATAAAACTGGATCAGTGGTGTGAAGAGACATGCCTCACCAAGGCTTTGTGAGGATTGATTAGTAAATGTTTATCATGTACCAGGAAGGTGGAACACCCTGGTTTGAATGCTGAGCAGCATTATAAATTAAGCTTTATTTAATTCCCCGGAAGAATGTTATTACCCATTATTATTGAGTTTCCTATGCAATTTAATGGCTGTATAATACTTCCAGAAAAGATTTAACTAACCTTCTTCCACTTACAATTAATTTATTTTTCTCCTAACTCTCTGACAGTTCAATGAACATCTGTATGGGAGCTGGATAGCTGGGGCAGCTACAGCACTTGCTGAATGCTGTCTGCTGAACATCTCCTCGCAGTTCTGAATGCACACTGTCAAGGTTCAAGGAGCAGCAGCTCTCCAGGCAGTTCTGCTACCGTGTTTCCTTTATTTTTTAGGGAGAAGAAAAGGTCACAAAAGAATGCCCTTGGATGACATGACAGGTTGGCTGACCACCTTCCTCCTCCACCCCCATCCCATTGACCTTTTTTCTTGATGCAGGCAAGTCAGGCAGGTGGCTCCAGGAGACATACCGACCCTGCACAGCCAGAGGTGGGCCACGCATGACTTCATCTTCTGTTAATTTTCTTGGACATTTCCTAAAAATTACCACTGGGAGACGTGGCCTTTAAGCTGGCAGCTGCAGCTGAAAGTGGGAGTTTCCTGGAAGTAAAGTTGTAGGCAATTAAAGACGTTTCACCTGACAAAGGCAATTAATGACTATTAGTTCCAGCGATTGTTGTGGTGAGGTACAAAACTGACAAAGTGTCAAAGTGATTTTTACAACGTAGTGATTTGAGGTGCTTTGTTCGTGAGGGGCTCATTGCTGTTCTACTCTTCAATCCTTTATTTTACCTGCATTGGTACAGCAGCAAACTGGGACACCAGCAAAGTCATGGTGAACACAATACGAGCATCTTTAACGCTTCATGTGGGATCGGTGGGGTAAAACATCCATGGCAAAGTCTCCATCGCAGCACAATGCACCCTGGCTGAACATCATGAAACTGCCAGCATATTCATCGCATTTAAGAGGTGGCCAAAGGGCTCTTTAAATCACCATTATTTTCAGTAACACTGAAGTGCTGAGGAAGTTGCAGAAGACTGAAGCTGAAGTAGTGCCAGTACTTTAGAAGGGCAAATCAGGAGAGCCAAGTATTTGTAAGGCTAATACTGTTACTGATTTACAGCTTGAAACTGATCCTTGGCAAAAATCTGGAACAGCTGATAAAGGACTCAATGAATAAAAAATTACAGGAAGTAAATATAATTAAAATAAATCACATTGATGTCTTTCTTTGATTGCAGCACATAGTTCATTGCTGATGGTGTTATAAAGTATTCGCTCCTCAATAATGAATCTGACTTGACAAGACTCAACACTTCCGTGAAAAAAATGAAGAAGAAATCAATATGAGGTTCAAACTGTCCAATAGTTGCTAACGAGTCATGGATTGGAAAAGGTGTAAATGCAGAAAATGAAGTCACTTGTACAGAGAAATGAGGATGAAACCAGCTGGGGGCATCTTAGCCCAGTGTGAGGGAAAGGCACGCACTCAGAAGCAGTGGGATGGGACCCTTGTTGCAGGTGGGGGAGGCACGGTCACGTCAGAGTGCACCAGGAGCTGAACATATGGGACTGCTCAGCATTTTGGGGATGGACAGATTTATTTCTTACCTGTGCACAGGCTGTACCGAGCTATGGATTTTTTTCAGATCACCTGAGGGGAGGCTACAATTTCAGTTTACTGCCTTTTCACTGTTCCCCACTTCATGCCGCTGCCAGGCAGTCAGGCTCAGCATTGCAGTTCTCTCAGCCATGTAATTTCCCTTGCTGGCCGAGTCAAATATTTTCCCTAATCATCCTAAAAAGCAAGACAGATGGGCCCTTTCTCTGGATCCCTCAGTGCATCGCTGTTGTTCCTCTGTCTAACAGTTTCAGCAGCGGGAACAACAGCTTTTGCAACACTGAACCTCAGCTGCCTGCTCTAGTGGATGGGACCAAGCAGGGCTGGGTGCAGCTCCAAGGGTTGGTCTCACCCACCCACCCACCACTGCTCTCGGACAGCAACTAGGATGGTTTAAGAGCAAATAGGAGATACTTCCTCACCTCGTATTTTTGCTGGAGATGTTCCTGACAAACCAGTTCCTAATCCTGCTTCTAGCCACCCTCCCTGCTTCTGGTGAGACCAAACCTGGCCAGGCTGCCCCTGCCATGGGTCTGGTCACCTCTGCAGCAGCACAAAAGGGAGGGCAAAATATTTCCTCAAACCCCTGCCACCCTAATTGCAGGAAAAAAGTTCCCCGGCCCTGACTTCTGCTCTGGGCAAGGACACATTTTCTGGATGGCTTAGGCATCTACCCCGCCCAGTTCAGTCCCCTTCCCACTGCTAGTTGCAGAGGGTGCAAATCGCTGTTACCATTCAAGAACTACCTGCTGCTGGCCAGGTCCCCAAATTTGTTCAAGCCTTGGCGTGAAACATTGCATTTTTCATCAGTTCATGGCTGCAACCTGAGGTCAGTGCTTCTTCCTCATGCCTTTTTATCACCAAATCGTGGTTACACACAGGTCCCACCAGCCTTGCCTGCTGGTATGGAGGAGGGTAACTTTCCAAAACTGGTGTCTTTACTTGTCAGGTAGCAATCTCATCTCTGGGTTCAAGGTGCCAAACCTTGAACAGTTGAGGTGCCACAAAATCCCAGGATCTGCTTTCTCTTGCCTGAGGTACCGTAATTCACTTGGCTCTTCACAGACACCTCGTTGAGCTGTCCCAAAGCTTAAACTATGCCTGGTCTGTCTCCTTTTCCTAAGGTCTATCATATGTGCCCTCTTTCTTCCTCTTTCTTGCTGCACTGGAGCTCTAAGCATCAGGCAGCCGTTCACACGTTGGTCAGGGTGCAGCCTCTGCAACATCTCCCTGGCATTGCACATCTGGGCCAAACAGGGCTGTTTTCAACCCGAAAGCCCCCGTAGCGCATAGACCATGGTGAAAATTAATGCAATCACTTTGCAGCCCCCTTCTAGATCTGCTAACAGCCTTACATCCTGCCCCACAGGTTACCTGTGACCCTGTCAGGCAGACTTTATAGGGAAAAAGCAGACCTCAGGGTCATATAGTTTTGCAGTTTAAATGGAAGCCTGCTTTCAAAGAGGAGGGGGTAGAAATAATTTTGATGCAATGCCAAACTCAGCACTTTCAGCAGGCACCAGAGCATATGGAGCCTCTCGCACAATTACCTGGGAGTTGCAGGTCTGTGATGTTTTTTATCTCCTCAGCTGCTCACCTGGTGCCAACGCTTCCAGGTGCATTAAGGCAGGATGCCCCTGCCTCATGTCTTGGACCTTCCACCCATACATCGCAGCGTCAGGGTGAATATTAAACAGACAGGAGGAGTACAGCAGATGCAAAGTGCAACTACACTTGCTGGCACAAGGGGTTACTCAATATCTGGAATTTGACACAAAAAGAAGCTGCGAGCGTGTGCTATTAAGCAGTTAAGCTTTTCTGAGGCATTTTTAAAAGGAGGCAGGTAGATGCTGAGGCGAGATGATGCGATGCTCAGCCACACACGTCTACTTCCTGCAGTTTTGCAGCACAGACCTTCAGCCTTACCGGAGACTTCAGAGCATGCTGCCTTGACTAAAGCCCTGGGGCTACTTTATAAACTATTAATAGTTGCCAACTAAAGTGAGTGTCAGAGCTGCTTCTTATTAAAATGAGCATTTAAGGCACCTGGAGAAGACTGTAAGTACCATAAACTCTACATTCCTTACAAAACCCCAGAAGTCGCCAGTGTTTGCATGCAGAGCACGGCAAATAACTTTTTAATGAAACCTGTTTGACAGCAAATCTGCTGCTGCTCCTCAGATCAGCTTCTCCACCTTTATTCACAGGTATCACCAAGATAGCATGGAGACATTACAGCATCTTCCCTGGCTGATGCCTGAATCGTTGGCATGTGACTTTCCTGCACAGGGCTATGCTCCAGTTTCCCCAGCTTTGGGTGCAAGGCAACACCTTTAGCCACCCTAACTCCTGTCCCCAGGTGGCCTGGCCTTCAGGAGCACCCATTATCTGCTGGCCTAGTTTTCACTCCATCTGGCAGCCCCAGCTGAGCAGCAGCTCCCATTCATATCTGCTTCTCCTGGCTCCCTTCTTGCTCTTGGAGGTGTTCAGAGATCTCCAAAGGCTTGGTGTAGCTTGTTGCCCTACATGCTGCTCCCAGAGTCAAAGCTGCTCTTGCACTCCAGGGCTCGTAGTAAAGACGATCACTTCATAAACCAAATGAGCCATGCCCCAGATCATATGGGGTAATAAAAAGCTGCTGGTTTGCACCGGTGTCCCTCTAAAATGCTTGCCTGCAATGGGCTCTAGACACTTCAAAATCATAACGTAGGCATGATCCTCACAGAGGGGGACTTTCAGGAAGAGAGGGAATTGTCTCAGGCTTAGTCTCTCTGGCTCCCCACAGGCTCCCTGGCTTGGCTCTGCCCCGAAGGAGCAAGTGGCCACAGGGGCAGCAGAAGCTGCAGGTGACAGACAGCACACTATGCCCAGCTCCACTGCTGTGGATTTTGGCAGCAGGCAGACTGCAAGATGACTCTGGTAGCTTGCAGGGAAGGAGACGAGGTCAAAAGCACCATCTGGCCTGCTCACCCTTCTGCTCCTTTGTGGCAAGATAAGAGTCTGTTTGACAAAACGTGAGGTCAAGGGCTGAGCGTGCTCTTACTTGCTTGAGGGTGGCAGCACAGGGCACAGAGATCGATTATTTTTCATTTCCTTCTGCCAGTTGCCATGTGGTGAAAGAGCAATATCCCTTTTATATTGTTCCCAGATGTGGTCCTTAGAGATGGTGAGATGTTCGGACCTTTTAATTAGTATTATTTGAATGGTAATGAAGCACCAAAATAACCCAGATAATCCAAACCTTAGTGCAGATGATGGAAGGAAAGGAAAAGTCCACTCTCTGCTGCTGGGCAGGTATCCTCCAGCTTTGAGAGATGTCTGAATACTATGCAAAATTAGCAGTGTGTGCAAGTCGTTCAGCACTTGAATGCTCAGCTTCATACAGCCCTTTGTAAGTAGAAAACATCTTTCTTGCTTTCCCTTTACAGCTGTTATAGCAACCCTACAACCAAATTAAACTCAGTGTCCTCCTCCCCCCTCCCATTAGAGTGCTCTGAACTTTGAGATACTTCAGAGTAGAGTCAGCACCATACATTTCCAGACTCTTATATCCAGCTTTACACCCTCTAACATTTCTATTCCATGCAGTCAAAGCCACCCAGCCTGGGTCTTGCTGGCTGGAGTCTGAAGTGACACATGTTGCTCAGAGCCATGGGCTTCAGGACGTCCTTGCAGCGTCAGGAAAGAGGCAGCTTTGAACTAACTCAAGCCTCACTGCCCCAGATACTACATAAACATCTCTCAGCACTAAGTAGGCAAGAAAACCAGAATTACCAGATTGTAGGGTGATATTGTTTCTGAAGAATGGTTGATTTCTTTTACTGGGCCAGGATGCACCTTTTTTATGCACAAATGTCCTTAGAAGACTTTAAAGAGACGGGTTTGTATGGGAGCTTCTCTTGCCCTTTGCCTTCTGAGAAGAGCAGCATGACCCGTGAACACTCACACACACCAGTTTCCCCAATTCACTGCTCTGAATGCTACCACCAAGCAAATGGCACTGCCTACCTAAATATATCCAGAAAAATATGCACTCCCTGGGCACAATGATCAGCCCACGCACACTGGAAAATGTCAACACAGATGCATAATTTTCCTACAAAACATACACACACTCCTTTGTCATGCTGCATCAACTGTTTTAGCTGGTTTTTCCAATATTTTGCTCTTGAGTAGAAGGACTGTGCAAATGTATGAAGGACAAAAGTCTCAGCAAAAAAATTCATTACTGAAGCATCTCTCTGATGAAGGATAAAAGGAGAGAGGAATCAGAGGTAAACTGATTTTCACCAAGGAAAATTCTGTTAGCTTGTTGAATGTTTCTATTGCATCAGTTATATGTGATTTGAAGAGAGAAAACATTTCCATAACTCTTTCTGGAGGAGATGAGCAAAATGATTTGGAAATCACTCTGATCACTCAGGAATGAGTGCAATTTCATTAATCATTATGCATGAAGGGTTGATGTTATAGAGGCTATTATAGGCAAAGCTAAGAAATGGAACCAGGAGTTCACAGAATGGTTGAGGCTGGCAGGAATCTCTGGAGGTCATCTGGTCCAACCACACTGCTCAAGCTGGTTGCCCAGGACAGTGTCCAGACAACTTCTGAGTATCTCCAAGGATGGAGACCATGACCATCCTGGTCAACCTGCTCCAGTTCTCGGTAAGGTTCATACCCCCAAAAAAAGTGTTTCCTGTTGTTCAGAGAGAACTTCTTATATTTCAGTTTGTGCCTATTGCCTCTGGTCCTGGCACTGGGCACTGGAAAGAGACTGGTTCCACCTTCTGTGCACCCTTCCCTCATGTGTTTATGTGCAAGGCTCTCTGAGCCTTCTATTCTCTAGACTGACCGACCAGTCCTAGCTCTCTCAGCCTTTCCTCATAGGAGAGAGGTCCAGTCCCTTCATCATCCTTGTGGGCCTTCATTGGACTCCCTCCAGAATGTCCACATCTCTCTTGTACTGGGAAGCCCAGAACTAAACACAGTACTCCAGGTGTGGCCTCACCACAGCCAAATAGAGGAGAATCATAGAATCATTGAATGGTAGGGGTTAGAAGGGACCTGTGGAGATCACCAGGTCCAGCCGCCCTGCCAAAGCAGGATCACCTATGGCAGGTTGCACAGGAAGGATCACCTCCCTCGACCTGTTGGCAATGCTTTGTCTAATGCAGCCCAGGACAGCATTCACCATCTTTGCTGCAAGGGCACATTGCTGGCTCACGTTCAACATGGTGTCCACCAGGAACCCCATGTCCTTCTCCGCCAAGGTGCTTTCCAGCTGGGTGTCCTCCAGCATCTGTTGGTGCATGGGATTATACCTCCTCAGGTGGAGGTCTTTGCACTTCTCCTTGAACATCACAAAGTTTCTGTTGGCCCATTTCTCCAGCCAGTCAAAGTTCCTGTGGATGGCAGCATGATGCTCGTGTTTGCACAACTGGCTAAAAGCAAAAGCATCTTGGACCATGGATGTTTCAATTTCTATTCTGAGCTTAGAAACTGGTATTAACCAAGATGTTGCATTTGCAATGGTTTCTCCATCCTCTGTTCTGTAACCTGTGCAATTCACTCTTACATTCAGTGGCTCATGACTTCAGAGATGGAATTGACTGTTAGTCTAAACCTATTGAAATGACCTGAGTGAGGTTTGGGGGGTTTTTAAAGGTTTTTAGCTTTAGACTAACAGGACAGGGAAACTTGCAGGAGCTAGTATGTCACATTCACTACAACATGACAGATAACTTTATCTCTTCACATTCATATCCTCTATTGCAATTAAATTTAGTGTATTGTTCCAATGTCTGATTGCATGTGGGAAGCAGGGACATAGCCTGTACTTTGACTGACAGTTTTCTAGGAATTAATGAAAACTACTTTTTTTTAATAGAGGAAATATTATTATTTTCTCCTTTTTGTTAGTGCCTTCAGGGACCACCTGGAGAATTCTTGTAGCTACATGTCTCACAAGTATTTAAAGCAGAAAAACATAGCCTCTTCTTTTTCTTCTTTTTCTTCCTTTAGGAAAAAAAAAAAAGTGTGAGTTGCGTGGAAGTTATTTGGTGGTGTGTGGGTGTATTATGTTTATGTCAAACTCACCATGGGGAAGCTAATGAAGAGTGAGGCATTTTGCCCACAACTTGAACATCTCTTCCAGTCATTCATTTGACTGGCATTTCTGGAAAAAGCCAATGGTTTGAAGACTAAAGGAAAGCCAGCAACGTGGAGGTGACAGACAGCGATGTTCAGTTGTGGCAGACTTGCAATCCCTGCTGCAAGGCCGATCAGTCTGGGAAAATGACAAGCTGCTGTTTTGCCATCAGGCTGCTCTGTTTTCAGACTCTTCTTGCTCTACATGCCTTGGGGAGCTCAAAAATTCTCAGCCACCCCAGTGCACCATCAAGGAGGCAGCCCCACATGCCCAGCAGTGCTGTGTCATCGTTGCCAACAGTTCCTTGAGTGTTGTGGCCCTTCAGTGCCACAGGAGATCATTCTTTTGCAGTGAAGTATTACATTAAATACAAAAAGCCCCACCATTGGCAACTGCAAGTGTTACACACATATTTGAGCTTGGAGACAAAACATCAGGCTGAAATTCCAACCCAGGGTTTCATATCAGAAGCACTCATCCTAAAGATGACAGAGCTTATGCTTTTTTACCCTTTAATAGTCAATGGAAATGGATGTTGGATTTACCAGCTAGATTTGTGAGAAGGAAGACACAGATGCACCCTGCTCAATGGGTGGGAATGGTGCTTCAAAACACTATTGACCAATATTAAATAGGTCATATGTGATTCTTACTGGTTTGTGATGCTGAAAGCACTTGCTTGGGAAATGCTGTTGAATGAAGGGGGAGTTCAGAAGCAAGTTTCTCACTTCCATTATATATTAATTATATACTATATATTTTTACATATAGCTTCAAGTGTCAAGTTCCTGGGCAAGTCTTGCACTTCAGAAGATTCCTGAAGGCTCTGCTGTTCCTCACTGGTCCCTGACTTGGGCTGCTCCTCTGAGCTCCCTTTCCACTGCTGCTGAACCAACCACAGATACCCAAGACAACCCTAGACTTATGTTTTAAGTATTGTAGTTAGGTGCCTGAAATATGCAATGGGTAGTGGGGGTCTTGCCTTTGATCTGTGCACGGATGCCATCTCCTTTACTCTTTTACTACATGTTGTAAAATCCTTCCCTCAAAGGGGTTGTGATCACAGCTAGGGTTTCTTGCTGCTTCCCTGCTGCAGATAGCAAGAGGATTTATGGCAGTTACAAGCTGAAAAAAACGCTCTGAGGAGAAGCTCTCAGTGCAGGCAGTTTTCAGTGAGCAGTGCTGGACTGGCAGCGCTGGAGGGCAAAACACTCTTTACATTTGCATTCAGGTTTCCATGAAGAGAGAGCCAGGAGCTCCTTTCCCAGCACTCACTGTGCAACCTCAGACCAGTCTCTCCAAGCCAGACCAGAGGAGAATGGGCACAGCAAGACTGTGTCCCTCCCTGAGGAATAACCTATTTGTGAAAACATTAGTTCCTGTTACCCAAAACTTGCAGTTACAGCTGTGTCCATCTCTGAAGCATGTGCACACATTAAGCAGGGATGTCTCAGGATCACTCTTGTAGGAAATTTTCTGTCCTGTGCTATAGAAGTTGGAAGTGATGCTCCAGCAAGATCTGCAGTCTTACAGAATATGAATTGTCCTCTTTAGACCCACTTAGCAGATGGCCATTAATGTTTCTGAAGACAATTTTTGCATGTGAGGTGTGCTACTCAGCTGCATGGCAGCTGATTTTTTTAAAAATCCACAACTCCTTTCTCCAAAGAAGCCCCAACATGAAGAGCTGTGAGTATGGCTGGTTCCACCCTCCTAATCTATGGGCTGGTTTGAGGTCATCATTCTACATTTTATTGTATACTTTATTTTTAAACTCACTCATCCAAAATGCATTGAAAAGTGGGAAAAAGGACAAAGAAGGGATGGGCAGAAGAAAGAGGGAGGATGTGAAGGGTCACAAGGACTTGCCCCTCCAAGCAGAGCAAGTATGGAGGTAACCTGTGAGTGGATGATCCCAGCCTGGGCACTCATCTATGCATAGAATTGGTGAAGCCTGGTCCTGCTTGTATTCGGAAATAAACACTGGAGAGAGGGGGAGTGAGTCCTAATGCCAGAGGACCTTAACACTTCAAGGAGTAGGAGCTTGTCATCCAGGCTTGGAAATATTTGGTTTAGGTCCACATATATATTGTGAAGAGGCACAGCTCCATAGGTAATCCTTCAAGGCGATCATAGTGAACGGTGGAAGAGTATTGGTCAGGTGCCATGCTGGTCTTCCTTTGAATCAACTCTTGGCTGCAAACCGCAAAGGGCTCTGACATGAGAAATTGAAGAGAAAATGTAGTCAGAGCTGCTTGAATGGTCCACCAGTCTCTGAGGCTAAATCAGCAGAAAATAAAATAGGCAACAGTGACAGGAGCAATACCAAGTTCTTCTGAGCCCAGTGTTCAGATTTTCAAAAGGCAGCAAAGGATGAAGCAGCAAATACAGAATTTGGAGGGATGTGAACAATTATGCTGATGTTTTCAAAGCACCATAAAATGAGAATATCCAGTTGAATTTCTTTAATTTCTCTGAGATCTCAGAACATTCTACAGACTTCAGAGAAACTGGAGCAAAAATCTTTCCTGGTATTCTGTGAGTCCAAGTGGAAAAGTGCTGGGACAAGAAAACAGCCCTTTGTGGCCAGTCAGACCAGAGCAACATGCAGCAAGTAAAGAAGATGTGAATATTTCTCATGCAAGTACCTTCATTACATTACTTTCAGGCTGAATTGAAAAGTATATCACCATAGCTTAGTAGGCTCAAAGGAAAAAATTTTCTTACAAGAAAATTTTGAGAGGTTAACAAGAGTTTTCAGCAGTTTTAGTTAAGGATCTGAGTTTAATGTTCAGTGCTGAATTTATCTGTGTTGCTGCTCCGCACTGACGCTGGGTTTCAGTGAGAAAAGAGCTGAAGTCTTGACATGGAGACACATTGCAGCACATGCTCTGCTCCAGTTGTGTTGAGCTGCTTATATCTCCTTGGATTGTACTAAGTGGAGTCACTTAATTCACAGTTTAATCCCAGCAGTGTAGTACCATGGAGCAACACATTCCCTGCCTCCTCAAGTACCTGTATTGCTCTCCCTTGTGTGTCACCCGTGTCAAGATATGAGGTTGGTAGAAGGGGAAAAAAAAATCACCTTCTCTCAGTACAAGGTCCCTGAGGATCACTGTGAGCTTTATGAGGCTCTTGACATCACTTTCCTGTCACAAACCACAGATCAGAGCTTCTCCCACTGCCTGCTTTACATCCTCCTGTTTCCTTTCTCACACAGAGACTCTGACAATAGAGACCTTCCCCAACAGGGACTAAAGTGAAATTCAACCTCACAGAAAGAAGCCAAATTTTGCCAAGCCAGCTAACTGTGGGAAGAGCTAATCAAGCAGTTTATCCTTACTTGGAAACAAATAACTATATTTTATAAAAGATTCAGTCCAGGAGAGGCAGAAGGGCTAAGGCTGGTGAAGGAAACACAAGGTGGAAACCTATAGAAATTATAGTAAGATCAGGTCTTGTGGGATGATTCCAACAGTCACACAGAGATCTGAGATAATTTCTCAAGCTTCTGCTTGAGTTCTGATTTTAGTTCCCTCAAATACTACTTGCTTCAATACTCACTCTTCCTCATGTTTAAAAATTACTGCCCTGAAGATTGAATCTGAGAGATGCTCACATTAACATTAATGCAGCCAGGGACTCCTAGCCTGCTAATCCAAAAAAACCTCCACACAATAATCCACTTGCTTGATCCAAATGGTCGATGATATGCCCTGAGAAAACTGCAGTGAGGTATCCCAGGATGAACACATGCCCAGAGGCATGCTAATGGTAGGAGGAGAAACCCGATGTTTAGATTTGCGCAGTGCCTGGGGCTGTTGCAGAGAGATGGGGTATTAAAGACCTGAATACTGCAAGGTCTTACCTGCCCCCAAAACATAGCTTCAAGGACCAGAGCAAATCCTCAGTGGTCCACAAACTGTTCATCATCCTAGTATGAAAACTACAGAGGGGATACTAGTCTAAATCCAAATATTGTAATTCAGATTGCTGCTAAAATTGAACTACAGTTAAGAAAATCACCCAAAAAAATTTTGGAGTGCTCATTGCTAAGCAGGAGCCAAGAAAACTTGTTTACTGCTCAGTATCTGTTTAGGACAATTAATCACCAAGCCTTAGCTGGACTTTTGACAAATCACCCGAAAGGACGTCTGTTGGGTTGTGTTAAGACAGAGCACCATGATGGAGTCAGCAACTGCCTGGGATACAGATGAAAACTGGCATGTTAGCTCACTGCTAATAGGTGATTTACCAAAATAAAGAGGAACATTGAGGTAACAGGGAACATCCTTTTTTCCGTTAATTACTTCCTGATACCTGGACTGAATCCACGATTAAGATGTATCTCAGATGCTCCTGGAGCTCCACAGTCACAGGCTCTCCTCTGGCCATGAAGGAGTAAAATGCACTCAGAGGTGTGCTGAAGATAAAAAGAGGGAAAAAAAGTTTGGGAAAAAGGAACAATTTCTTCCTCTCTGCTTTGGAAGAGCTGCTGTTCTGATGGAGTGGCAGAAGAATTGGCCTTAATAGTAGATACAAATCTGGAAAACACCAGAAAATGTGAGGGTTTTGAGGGTAGACTCATCCATGAGATGAGTCTTTGCATTTGGAAAATCTGAGCTTTTCCCTGGCCAGGGGCTGGGTGAGTGACACAGGCTCTCCAGCTTCATCTGCAATCATGGGTATCCTCTATCGCTGCCCTCATCTTCCCAGCTTCACTGCTAACCTACCTGGCTGATGACCATTATTTTATCTGCATGGGGAGTCCAAACAGCTCATTTAGACTGTCAGAGGTTGTTATCCCAGTTAGAAGAAAGATTAGTCTTACTAGTGTGTCCCATTCATCAGCTTATTAGGTAAGCTACACCTACAAAGGCTGAGTTTAGAATTTTATGTGAGAGTGAGAGTGTATCTTGATCTGGAATAGTTATTTGTATTTAAATGAGAAATAAAGTCAAGATGAATGTGAGCTAAGTTTCCAAACCTTCCCTGAAGAAGCACGAACTTTACAGATTTATAAACCTGTCTGGAACTATTCAGTAGCACTCACTTAGGTCATCATCATACATAGGTCCAAGTATAGACTTCTAATTACCTTTAAAAATAATCAAGCGTCTAGAACATAATTTCTTGGCATTTTCAGTTGCATTTTTTCTCTACACTGCAGACATTAAGTGATCACCATAGCTCTCAGCTGATGCCTGAGAAGCACCAGTGAAATTAGAGACATCAAATATTGAGGTCTCATATTTATATATTATCTCCAAAAATGGATGGCTTTCTTCAGCTAAACAATGAGCTTCTGTTTTAATCTGTGTTTCCATGTCTCCTTTTCGGATCCAGTGTAAAGTCTCCATCAAGAAGAGAGTTTTCCACTTAGGAGCTCCATCAGCCTGTCTACACTATCTTTCTGAATACATCTGCAATTATTTTGCTTCCAAACGAATGCATTTGCATTTTGTAATCCACGCTGATTCCAAAACACATTTTAGAAAAATTACACACCAAAGAGATATTCTGTAGTACATTTCAGTTGACTCTTCCTTAATGGTGGTGATAGACTAGGTAATAGGTTACAGGTTGGACTTGCTGATCTCTGTGGTCTTTTCCAACCTTGTTAATTCTGTGATTCTCTGTGAATGCAATATTTATTAATGATAAAATATTTGTTCTTTCTTGAATATCATGGTCTTAAATTAACAGCAATTAGAAACATTTTGAGGCATAGAATGCTGTTAATCAGATTGAAATTAAATCACCAAGTCATTTAAATACTCAAGCAAGTCGCTTTAAGAGAGAAAGTCAGTCCAGACTACCACAAGACAGCAGGGTTCACACTAGCTAGAGTCCTACTCCTCAACACTGAACTAGGCTTAGTAGCATTTGGTAACAATATTGGAGGTAAGGAACATTTCAAAAGGTCCTTTCTTTCCTATTTTTAATCTGACCTTTCTGACCACCGCTGAAATGTTTTAGATAAATGGCAAGGCTATCTCAAAGTTCTTGTGAAAAAACCAGCATCCTTGCTGTTACGCAGGTGCATTAACTAGAGCTGACTGTCTCCAGTGTAAAAGGTCTGCAGAGGATGAAGAGGAACAAGGAACAGAGTACTGATGAAGGAGAGGTGACATCAATTCATAACTTACACTCATTCACATGTGTGAATATTTGCTGTGGATGTTGAGAAGCACAGTAGACTTGATGTAGGGAAGCATTTCTTTACTGAGAGGTTGGTCAAATGCTGGAATAGGCTTCCTGAAGAGATGGTCGATGCCATAAGCCTGCCCTTAATAACACGCTTTAACTTTTGGTCAGCCCTGAGGTGGTCAGGCAGTTGGACTAGATGATTGTTGTAAGTCCCTTCCAACTATCCTATCCTATCCTATCCTATCCTATCCTATCCTATCCTATCCTATCCT
>WEIS01007761.1:0-19446 GCA_013389965.1 Todus mexicanus | reverse complement strand
GGTCTGGGGAGACCTTGTAGCAGCCTCTCCATACCTGAAGGGGACCTCCAAGAAAGCTGGGGAAGGGCTTTTTACGAAGGCTTGTAGTGATAGAATGAGAGGTAATGGCTTTAAGCTGGAAGAGGGCAGATTTAGACTAGATATTAGGAAGAAATTCTTCATAGTGCGGGTGGCAAGATACTAGAATAGGTTGCCCAGTGAAGTTGTGGATGCCCCCTCCCTGGAAGTGTTCAAGGCTACATTGGATGGGGCCTTGAGCAACCTGGTCTAGTGGGAAGTGTCCCTGTCCATGGCAGGGGGGGTGGAACTAGATAATCTTTAAGGACCCTTCCAACCCAAACCATCCTATGATTCTATGATCCAGTGAAGCATATGGACACTTAGATGGCATCATCTGTTTTCTTAGGTGTTGTGGGGTTTTTTCCTATTTAAGCTCTATTCATGTTTACAAGTAGCATACAACATAGAAAGGGTACATATTGCTTACGCTCTTCTAACCTCCCTGGTGAATGAGAAAGATTCATATCATTGCATGAGAAGACTGCCTGAGACCATCCCCTCCAGGCGCATGAAATAGCCCATGTACACCTGTGGCAATCCCTGTAATAAGTTCAATGTGTCCTCATAAAACATTTTGAAGAGGTTGGATAAGTATCACAAGGTGAGATCGCTCTACACATTTCACTCAACCTGTCCTCGTATCCCACTGCCTGCTTCAGGGCTGTAATTTCTTGTCCGGAACTGCTCATAGTAGCAGCTCTCTTTCGACAGAAAAGGACTGAAAGCCTCTGTAGTAATGAGTGTGTGGGGTTTTGAATGCTGTATCCACTTTGTTCACAGTTTGCAGGCAATTTAAAATCAGCTGTTGAAGATACTGAGGCAGGCTCTGCCTATTATGTGAAAAGCTTTTATGAAAAAAAAAAAAAATAAAACCCACAACCTGCTGGGGGGTGTTTCATAGTACTGAATATCCATAATTTTAACCAAATACATTTTAAATAATACTTTTTAAACCTGTCATATGAAGTACTGCCTCAGAATAATCCTGCCAGCTTGGAAACCCAGTGCAGCATTTAACTCAGCTCTTCTAAATGGCTCTTTTAGCACATATTCATTCCCCAAATCCTTTTTTAACGGGAGGGCTGCCTGGAAAGCCGTGCGAAGTACATAAACCTCAGAACAAGATATATAGTAATGCCCATTACTGCTTCCATAGAGCACTGCCCAACTGGTGTGTGAGCTCTTCACAGCAAGAACGCTATGCTGTTTAGAAAGCACTCCCATGTTATTAGCGTTTATAAATAATATAAAACAGCCGTATGTATGAATGCCTGGTGATGTGCAGATATGTGTTTGTCTGAACCTTGGGATTCCAAATTCAACTGCTTTCAGACAAGTGAAGGATTCATTAAAAAGGAACAAAATTTCATTTCAGAAAACCAGCCAAATTTCAAGTGTATAGGCAATGAAGAGTTGCAGGATGCTTTCAGCAGTGAATGTTTGCATGTGTCTCATTGCAAGTATCAAACCCACTCGAAGAGAGCATGGACACATGGCCTTTCAAGGGCTAGGGACACAATATATGAATCGAGAAGAATCAAAAATACTCATTATAGCTGAAGTCCATCAAGGGAAGAAGAGTCTCATTTATTAAACCAAACAGACAGTGGTCATTTAGGAAACAGAATCAGAGAATCGTTTAGGTTGGGAAAGACTTTTAAGATCATTGAGTCCAACTATTTACCCTACTCTACCAAGTCCACCACTAAGCCATATCCCCAAAAGCACCACATCTACACATCCAGGTATGGTGGCTCAATCACCTCCCTGGGCAGCCTGTTCCAATGCCTGACAACCTTTTCAGTGAAAAGATTTTTCCTAATGTCCATTCTAAACCTCCCTTGGTGCAGCTTTAGGACATCAAAAACAGCTACCCTTTAAGTCCAAATCTGCACTTTTGGGAACATTTTTGGATTTTACCCATTGCACCTATGGCTCTCCTGGTGTCACTGTTACCTCTCTATCAGAATTTCTATTTGCATTGCCTCTCAGTTTATTCTTTCAGGTGTATCTGTACTGCTTTTAAATGTTGAGACGCTTATTCAATACCCTCCAAAGCATTCAAATCCTGCACATCAAAGCAACCAACAGGCAAATCCAGTTATTTCCAACCGGAATTTTTATAACTACATTTGGTAGGGGGTTCAATATGCAGAAAAGGTAGAAGATATTTTCAATGAATAAATTGAGGGGGATTTAGGTGGTTTATATTTATTTGAAATTCAACAGGCGTGCCATGTAATGCTTTCACCAGGAGCTTCCCAAATGTGCCAGGAACAATGCACAGGCTGAAAGCCATCATTCCAACGTGTTGCAGGTTTTGTTTTGCTCTGAAGGCAGATTTCTCCCCATCCTCTGGAATCACTTCTATTTACAATATTTAAAATCTAGTACTAAAACCCCAAATCTGAACCTGCTACAGTCTGCAGGGAGCTGTATGTCTGTGCTAATGGATAAGAATCTTAAAAGTGATTTAATTTTGTTTGGTGCCATCTGTTTCATCAGTATCATTTTTTGGCTGAACCAGTGCAGTACAACTTGTATCAAAGTCATATCTGTATTAAAGTAGGAAAACATCTCCCAGTTTCTTATCTAAATGCCTCTTGGAACATCTTCTGATGATCCTCAACAAGTGCTGGATGGCACTTGAGCAGCACTTAATGGCAACATTGGGAGCTCAGCTTCATCCTCACCCCATTCCTTCTCCCACCAGCCTGATTTCACCTGCAAGCCAACATTCAGGGCTCAAGGTTTCTGCTCTCCCACCTGCCATTTGCCATGGGCATTCAGCCCACACAGAAGGCTCTGCCCTGCCTTGTGTACAGAGAGATTCAAACGCATCTTCCCTTCCACAAAATGCAACTTCAGGTTGGTGCAGAAACCTTCTTCCCTGAAAACCAGCCAGGTCACCTCTCAAAATACAAATGCTACAGACAAACCTGCTGAGCATCTCTCATATCCCCACATACCTGCCTGAATAAAATCCCCCACAAAGACTTGCTCAGCCATTCAGCAGAGACAGGCCCCTTACTTGAGTTTCCCCAGCCCTACCTCCATCACTTTTGAGGTTGTAGCCTCCACCCCCTCACCTCATCTGCAGACACCACAGGGGTGGCTGCCCTTTGGATCCATTCTCTGACCTCCACAACTCACCTCACCTCAGGGATAGCTGTTCTGGGATCCAACATGCAGTTCCCATCATACATCTGATTATGAAAGGAGCCAAATTCCTTTTGTTATTAACCCGCTCGGATGGAAACAAGATGTGAAGAGGTGATATTTCTACCTCCAACATTAGCTGCTTCAGTTCAGCGTCCCTGTTTCATAAAATGGAGGAGTAGTTTCAATTTTAAACCTATTTATCCTGGGTAGTCTTATATTTGTGGTAGCTGTTTTTCTTGCCAATTTTTCCACTGTGCCTGTGAACTGCTTCCCTTATTTTTGCCATAATTGCTAATTTCCCTGGTATTGCATACTGGATTTATGACTTTTTCTAAGTATCCAGTAATGTCGTGAGCCAGATGAGGATCACTTTTGTCCTCAAGCGTACTAAACCCAGCTGTACAGGGAGCTCACATTCTACCAATCACTCGCTTTCTAAGTCAGAATAAGGAAATGGAAAGAAGCTCCTCTTGTGTTTTCCCCAGACTCCATGAGATCCTGTGTTGTTTGAATGGGAATGGGCAGAGGTTGTAGGAAACCTGACTTGATTTCTGGAGATCCTTTGAGACCCAAAGTCTTCTCCAGCCACACAGAACTGCTGTAAATGCAATATCTCTACCAATTACACCAACTGGTCCAAGTGCATTGCCAAACCTCTGGCTCACAATGAGTCCTTTCTGGTGATGACTTTTTTCCCTTCACATCTGTGAACAAACCCTAGGTCAGCTGATATTTCTCTGCTTTCCACTATTTCATGGGGAAATTTCTACAGTAGATTGTGGGTCACTTTTTGGAGCTGAATTGCTGTTCCAAAAAGGGAGATTTGCAGATGGGCCGCCAACACATGCAGACGTTCAGCAGTTGCTGCTCATGGAGAGATCTTGTCTAGCTGTTTAGTGTTTCCAGAAAAACTGACACCCCTTGACAGAGATCTAGTTTTATCTCCTTTGGCAAAGTCTCTAAACTTTAAATCCATTTTGCCACATCCAGGTTTGTGACTTTTTCTATTTCATGCTCTGTCTTGGTCAGCTCATGATCCTCCTTAAAAAGCCGGCTACCTCTGCTGTCTGATCTACCACCTCTTTTTATTTTAGTGGTATATAAATTAGGGGACCTGCAAGGTGTTCTGGTTGCAAGGCAGCAGGAGATGTACAGTCATCTATCCTTGATGTCATCATGTTTATGCACAGAGACACCCAGAGCCCTGCTTTGCTGAGCATAGGAATGAACCAGTAACCACAAAGAATTTCATTGCTTCCTGTTCAGCCAGCACTTGTCCACAAACCTCATTCTCAAAGAGATACGGGATTACAGGGAACGTAAAGTTTTCTTTGCTACCTCCATTGCTTCTCATCACCCACTTGTGCTCCTTCCAATACCAAACTCTGCAAATCTCTTCTGGCACCCTGGAGTAATTTCACATTTGCTTTTATGAGTACAAGCTCCTTGCTTAATCATCTCTAACGCTGCCTCGCATTAAAGGTGCTGATTAAACATCTCATTTCCAGTGAGGTTTATTCCACTTTAGAGAAAATCACCCCCACGCACGTGCCACAGTCAGTGCACAGCATGGTGCCCGTGACCTTGATTTTCCTCCTGGAGGAAATTGTCAGTCATCCCTGTAACCACCTCCCTGGACTTACTCCTTTATTCAGCAGCCTTCATCCACCAAAGCCCTTCAGCTGGTTTGACACCAAGGGAAAAATAACAATGACGTGAACAGAAATGGGCAAGGGACAGAGTTAAGGTAAAGTTATGTTATTATATGGTGAAACATATGTAACTGTTGTGGCAACCCTAACTTTCTCATGGTGATTCTTTCGATGTTAAGAGTCCAGCAAGGGAATATCTGACATACAAAACTGAATACTTGAACAAGTTCTGATTGTTTTCCTTCTAAGAAAACTCACAAACAGATCAGTGAATTTCCTGACCCCCTCTGCAGTGATTCTTCCCAATGTACCTCCACAGCAAAGGAAGAACATCTGTTTGCCACCTCTATACAGCTCACAGGATGCCCAAGTTTGATCTCACTTCTGCCTACAGCACAGTTCACAATACATGGATCACTTATGCAATGAGTTTTCTGCCCTTGCTTGGGTTGAAAGCACTACTGCCACACAAAAGACAGAGCTTGGGAGTCTCGGAGCCATTATATCATGCCACCTTTCTGCCACAGCTGCTCACTTGCATCTCACTTCACTGGCAGAAATCCCCAAAACAGAGGGTCAAAGGATAAAAATCTTAATTTCCTGCCCTTTACAGAACAACCTTCATAAATAAGCTGTGGAAAATTTGATCAGGTAGAACTGGTAAGTTCTGTTTTTTCCTCTGGCTGATCTTCTGTTAGCATCGACTCTTGCTGAAGTAGTTGACCAGTTGACCTCCCACATTGCTGTGATGAAGGCGAGCTCTTCCCTTTCCAGCAATGCTGGGGCAGGCACTGTGCAACTGTCTCCGTTCAACTGGCTGTGCCTAAGAAGTGATTTGTATGCATAGGCTGTTTTTAAAGGAATTTGTTTCTCTTTATTTTAGGTTGGAAAAGCAGCTCCACTCCTACATTGTGTTAACCGGAGAAGTGGGGTCTGGGCAGTCAACAGAGAAAATAAATTTCTGGAGGAAAGAGTTGTAGAATTTGACTGACATTTTACACTATGCAGCCCCAAACAAACCCTGAACCCATAAATATTTCTTGTGAGGGCCTGTGCACACCAGAGTTGGCCACCGGTTGCTCACCAAAGCTGCCATTGCCACTGCAACACGCACCTAGATGAGTCCCACCTGCTCGCTCAGGTGAGGTGGCTTTTGCACATGATGGAATGAAGGGGAAGGCCAGATAACTTAGATTTTCTGTTTCACATGGCCACATCAAGGGTCCTTGCCTGTGTGTGCAGAAATATTATACACCACTTCATTCCAAACACAGGGACTGGCCACAGCTCTCTGGTTCCAAACAGTATCAGGATTGGGACAGGGACAACAACTTTTTGTGGTCAACCAATGAATCTGGAGAGTGAATTGGTAGATAAAACCTCCACAGAACCACATTTTTTCAAGGAATGAGTAAAGATGCTTTGTTTTGCAGTGTTCAAAATGTCACATTTCTATTTTGAAATAAAATTTATCAATTTTACTTCAACTTAATTACTAAAACCTCAAGAAATTCTTGGAGATGTTATTTTTCTTCTCTCTCTGGACATTTTTTTCAGTGTTTTTGTTCAACTTTAAATAATTTTTCCTTCAAACCCTTGGTGCACCTAATGAACTAGCATACCAAATATCTGTATAAACCTGCTCACTACTTGGTCTCTGGTCTTGTCATGGCACACCTCAGCATGAGATCAGGGGATATCAAGCTCAGGACTTTAAGGTGTCAGCAGCAGCCCAGTTACACTGCAGATGTGAACGTCACCATTCAAAACTACCACAAATAGCCAAAAAACACAGCTCTGACTTAACTGAATTTTAAAATAAGAAACAGTACATAAATGTTTTGAATCAAGGACCATCTTCGTATGCTGCACATAGTTCCTGATGGGTCACTTAGCCCTGTGTAGTGCTATACACAGGTACTGCAGTTTACAGAACTGCAGTATGTATGTACCAACCAATTTTTACCAATTTTGGCTGTAGATGGTTTCTCCTTTTTGAATTTTAGCCTGTATTTTGGCCTGTGAAGCTTTGCTTTATGTCTGTTAAGGCGAGTTTTGTCCAGAAGGGAGAGAGGAGGAGTTGTTCATACATTCCCACTAGTCCAAGAACTGGCACCTTAGAAACACTGCATGTTATGGGACTTGCAGGAAAAAAAGATGGCAGATCTGGACACAGGCTCTGATCTCCTCCTACAAATGACTAATACTGCATTGAGCAGTGCTGACTGAGAGCCAAGCATTTTGTAGCTCTGTCAGAAAGTACACAGTGTGTTCAGTTGTGCAGGAAACTCATTCAGCTGAAGTAGATGCAGCCATTAATACAAATTTAATCAAGATAGATTTTTTTTTAACCACTAAAATCCCTTCTGATACCTTTTAGCAAACTGCAAAACATACTGCAATAATGAGCTGTGTGTGTGGAGATAGCACCTTGCTGAAACAAGGGGCACACCTCCAGTATCCAGACAACCTGTGGAAGAGCAAATACAAGCACTCACTGAAACTCTTCAGGAACTGTAGTTCTTCCATTCACAACTCTCAGCAACATCGACAACTGGGAAATTCAGAAGACAAAAAAAAAGCTCTGCTCAGGATCACGAGTTTCCAGATAGCAGTAGCACACATACAATGTTCAGGAAACAGATCTTCTCTGGAGACACAGTCCCTTCAGCTCCAGGGTCAGCTCTGGACATATCTTTTGTGAAAGCCACCTTGTTTTGCTGGAGTTCACCTACACATTGTCCCAAATATACAGTATGTCTTGAGTCTGGGAATACAGCTATAGACAGTGAATCTTGTTTTGGAAAGAGCTCTTCTTCTGAGAGCTGCTTCCCAGACTGGCATCCTTCTTGCTTCTCCTTCCAGACCCATCTGGGAGGAGCTGCAGGTCTGGAGGGTAAAGTTACAGCAGCTACTGCCACTGAATGTCATGCAGATCCAAGTGTGTCATCATATGCATCCACCTACTAGCTCTGTGTGAAAAAAGGCTGTGAAAAGGCTTTATAGCTCTAAACTGGACGATACAGGACTAGAGGAAATGGATGCAAACTGAGCCGGGGCAGGTTTAGGCTGGGTATTAGGAAATATTTCTTCTCTCAAAGGCTTATCAAACATAGGAATAGTCTGCCCAGGGCAATGGCGGAATCACTGTCTCTGGAGGGATTTAAATGGCATATGTATCTGGTGCTTAGGTACATGGTTTTAGTGGTGAGCTCGCAGTGTTGGGTCAAAGGTTGGACTAGATGATCTCAAAGGTTCCTTCCAACCAAAGATATTCTGTGATTCTGTGAAATGAGGAACCTCATCACAGAGTAAATCCTTTGGCCCCTTCTGCATTCAGCAGATGGTACTAGATCTCTTCCCATAAACAAGAAGAGAAGGAAAAGAAAAAAAAGCCTCAGTTATCTGCATATCATTCTATTAATCCCAGCCCACACTCTTCTACAAATGTGGAGGGTTACAAGGTCTTTGCTCAGAAATCCAGCTCCTATTGCTAAATTTGTATGAGCATCTAACGGGTGCCATAAATAAGTATGCCTGATACTACCCAGCTGACTCTGGGTGCATGGTTGGGATTTGCATTACAATTGTTATCAGTTGTTCCAAAGACTGGTTCATTCATTAACTGATGCTTTTGGCTGATAATTATTGCAAAGCAGTACCTGTGAAACAGTGATCCTGTTTGGGGGATGACTTCATGCAGCAACCTCACTGCATAAAGAAAACAGGAGAGGTGTCATGTTTATTAATGTTCAGTGGCTGCTACAGTAAGTGCCTTTGCAGACAATACCCACCCTTGCCCTGCAAGAATGTATAACTAATGCACTTCTGGAAATGATCTCGTGAAGCAGAAACCATGAAGCCAGGAACAGATGGGAACCGAACTTTCACTCGCTGCTGCATTTTGAAATTAGAAATAGTTTCTAAATGAGAGCTCAAATGAACAAAGAGACTACAGAGGCAGAAATGCTCAGGATATGGTACTTCTAGTCTTTACTTTGGAACATTCAAGTCTTCTCCGAAATGCGTTTACCTCCAGTGATTATTCGCCTTCTTTTTTAATTTTTTTTAATTTATTTTTTTTTTAATAAAAGTGTGTAATTGTGAAAAAATAATTACAGCAGAGTTACTGTGATGTGCTCAGTGAATGGTTGTGTATCACGTCTATCCTCAAGGAAATTCTGGATGTGCATCAATTGCAAAGGGGTAGGGGTGGGTGTTAACCAGAGCACACAAGTACAGATGGCTCAAGGAGTGAGAGGAAGAAGAGTTTACTACTAGGAAACAAGGAACATCTTCTCTGTCCCACGTCTTATTAGACTCAGTCTAAGAAGGAATAAATGAAAGGAAATTCATTACACACGAGGCAGGAGGTAAAGGTGGGTGGAAGGACAAGCAAACAGAGAAGTGATTCTGGAGAGCTAATGAACAAGAAATAAACGCAGTGAGAGGATCCAGGGAAACAGTTGTGAGTTTGATGAATCTGTAGAAAGCTGGCAGGCATGATTTATTGTGTACTTTTTACCATCTGCGAAACAAGCTTTGTGATTAGATTAGATGCTTGCAGAACAAGAAGCAAAGTAAAAAAACATGAAGTTCATGGCTTTGAGTGTCACCCTACAGATGTGCAATGAGTGTAGCCAGCTAGCAGTGGCTCACACAGATGGTGCCCAACCAAGAATTTCAGAGCTGGGGATTGCCTTTGCACCAGTCCCTGACCCATATGCTGCTCCAGGAGCACCCTGGAGGAGACATAAAGCCCTTGGGCATACCTTGGTGTAGTGGGTTTGGCTGAGATAGAGTTAGTGTTCCCCATAGCAGCCCTTATTGTGCTGTGAGGTTGTTGATAAGGCACCAGTGTTGTGACTGCTGCTGAGCAGGGCTGGCACAGCACCAAGGGGATGGGGTGTACAAGATCTTGGGAGGGGACACAGTTAGGACAGCTGACCCAAATCGTCCAAAGAGGTATTCCATAGCATATGATGTCAGCTCAGTAAAAAAAGCTCAAGGGAAAGGGAAGGAATGGAGGGCGTCTGTAAGAGATGTTCATCCCCCAAGCAACCACTCTGCATATTGGAGCCCTGCTTCCCAGGAGAGGCTGGACATCGCCTGCTATGGAAAGCAGAGATTAAATTCTGTATTTTACTTTGCTTCACTTTGTGCGTGTGGCCTTGCTTTCTTTTTCCTATTAAACTGCTTTTGGCATAGCCCACAGGCTGATTCTATCTTATTCTCTTCCCCTTTGTCATGTTGAGGGAGGCGTGTGAGGGGGAAGTGATAGAGTGACTTGGTGGGTATCTGGTGCTCAGCCAAAGTTAACGCACCACACTAAGGCTGGAGCAGGATGGAGAGATTGTCCTGCTGATGAGAATTAGACCTTAAATTGCAATGACTAGTAGCTTAAGCAAGGAGACATTGCAGAGTGTTGGTTCTGCCTTCCATGCAACAAATGCTTTGGACAGCTTTGCAATGCCTGACCTGGGGGTAACTGGACTTCAGCATGGACCATACATGGTTTCTGCACTGACAGTGGTGAGCTGTTGCTACGACTATGAGCAGCTCAGAGATAATCAGGAGTGAAAATGCTGGAGACTGTCACACTGGTGGAAAATCACTGCCTGAGCAAGCAGGAGCCTGCTCCTTATAGAAACCCAGAGATGAAAAGGCCATTTCAGTACATCTCATATGCACTACAGAGAAATAAAGCTGCCTGGACTTTAAGAGGAGATTAGGTCTCATCTTCTGGCTTGTCATTGAATGATTGTAGACTAATACAGGGAAAATAATGGCAGAGGAATCAAAGAGAATGTGGGTTAAGTAATCAGGCAACACATCTAATGGAGGTTAAAATGATGGACTCTGAAAGGGTTTGTTGGTTGGGTTGTTTTTCATTTGTTCTTTATTAAAAATACAAAGATGAAAGATATTGAGAAACGTGTGGCTGAAGAGCAAGAGCAACATGAATTACCCAGCATTTTCTCTAAAGAGAAGAGACTTCTGTACAGAGCAAGAGCCATGCTTCATCTTCCAAAGTCCACTAAGCACTTCCCTGCACCTCTCAAATGTCCCTGTTAGAGGCAAGAGAAGCAGATTCCTGCCGGCTGTTATCACTTCTAAACAGATTAAGACCAACCAAGGTGCCTGGCCTTGAGTCTGTCTGTACTTGCAGCTCTTCAGAAAGACTAGGCAGAAGCCAGCGTTAGCCTTTACTCAATCTCTGGTCTTTAATTCTTCTTGCTTTGTTTGCAGGATCTTTTGAAGTTCCTGACAGGAGGTCCCTGGAGTAACTCTGTTCTGCTACATCAGAAAATTTTGGTCTTTCACAACTAAAATACCTCTTCACTGAAAAGAAAGGAGATCGTGGTGATAGAGAGACTCAGCTCCAGCCCACTTTGGATCCACGTTTGTTGTCCAAATATTTGTTTAATGATTTCATACTGGCACGTACTTCCCCCAAGAATCAAATCTTTCAGTCTACAATATCACGTTTATGTTAAAGAGACCACAAGGCCACAAGATGTCACAGGATGAACTATTTGCCATCACTTCTCTTTCTTGTCAGAAATAGAAATTATGAAGACACTTCTAAATTGAACAAAATGCCCACTGTGATGGGCTGACCTTGGCTGGCTGTCAGATACCCACCAAAGCCTCTCTATCACTCCCTCTCCGTAACAAGACAGGAGGAAAGAAAAATGTGACAAAAGGCTCATGGATCAAGACAAGAACAGGGAGATCATTCACTAGTTACTGTCATGGGCGAAACAGACTCGATTTGGGGAAATTAATTTAATTAATTGTCAGTTAGTCAGAGCAGGATAATGAGAAGCAAGAACTAATCTAAAAACACCTTACCCTCTACCTCTCTCTTCTTCCTAGCCTCAACTTCACTCTTCTACCTCCTCTCCCCAAGTGCTGCAGGGTGACAGGGAATGAGGATTTTGGCCAGTTCATATCACTTTGTCATCCACTTGCTCTGCCTTGGTGTTTTCTACCATGGACCTTCATGGGCTGCAGGTGGACAGTCTGTGTCACCATGGTCTTCACAAGGGGCTGCAGGGGAATCTCTGCCCTGAAGCACCTCCTCCACCGCCTTCTTCACCTTGGTGTTTGCAGAGCTGTTTCTCTCACATATTCTCACTCCTCTCCCAGCTGATGTTGCACAGCAGTTTTCACTCTTTCTTAAATATTCTATCACAAAGGTGTTACCACCACTGCTGATGGGCTCAGCTTTGGCCAGTGGGCAGCAGGGGTGAGAAGGGGCAGGTGTGAGAGAGGAGGGCTGAAAAAAGGAAGGAAAATGAGAGGCTCCAGCTCAATGAAAATGAGAAGGCAGCAGAGGGACATTCGGATGGCCAAAGGTGACCAAAGCCATAGGCCATACTGGGGAGAGGACAGAGCACAACAGCATTTGCCATGGCCAAAGACAACAAAGCAGCTTCAAGGAGGATGGTCTGAGTGAATGGCCAGTGCTGAGCCATTGAATTATCCTATTAGAGGTGATAGCGACATCCCAGTTAACTTTGTGGCCCAAAGCTACGTGTTGTTTCTGCATGACTTTAAAATAAACATACCCCAGATGCAATATGCATTTTTCCCAATGTTTTCACTGCTGTGCTTTGTGTGCTGTCTCCCTTTTCTTCTACCTAGCTTCCAGACAGGGAAAGAAACTGTTCACATAAAAGTTGATTTCTTTTAGGAATCTCTGAGAGCAATAAAGGGAGACAGTGTCTTTGTTCGTATTGCTGCAAGCACATCACGTACCAAAGAATCATTCTCTTCTGTGTTTACTGTGGAGAATCATATGCTGTTTTGCCAAGACTTTCGGCCCCCTAAATAACAGCAAAAACAAAAAAAAAAGGAAGTTCAAGGTAACTTTTAAGGTCTTAAATTCTAGTTTGCAGGAATACCTTGAAATGCTGAGTTTGAAAATCTAAAATACTTTTTTTGGCTATGAGAAGCAGATCATGAATACTTGATTGGGCTGAGCAGCAGGGGGAAAATACCTTTGATATGGAATAGTACCCACAGTAAGAGGGGAGGCAAAATACTACCTGTTGCTTTAATACACTGATTTGTTTCCTTTCTGCTTTGCATTGATTTTGTACCATGTGAATTCACTGACTTTAATATAGTAACTATTGATTTGTACTAGCGAGAGAGAGGAGAGTCTATCCTCATCTGTTATAAACAAACAAGGTTCTTTTGGGGGTTTATAGCAAAAATTTTGCTTCAGCACAATTATAAATGAAACTTTCAATTAAAATACAATTTTATTCCAGGTTCAGACCGCAGGATTTCCTTACAGGAGGTGGTAGAGGCTGTTCAGCTACCGAACAGTGGTGCTTCTAGCATCAAGGAAACTAGAAAATCTCTTCTAAGCTGCAGAAGAGTTGTTTGCAGCATGGCTACATCTTATATTCCTTGTGGTTTTTGCAGTGGTCAGAAGACAAGCTCCAAACAAGGCTCTTCTTGACCTCTGTTTTTTTTCCTCAAACCCACAAACTCAGCTTACAACACTCCGTCCTTGGTTGCTGCCATGTCTCAGGCTCTATTGCCCTGTCTGCTCATCTGCTGAGTCTCCCTGGCCACATTTTTGTCCCCTGGGTGTCCTCTGTATCTCCAGTGCCCAGACTGGAAATCACCACAGGGATTTCTGCAGATGCAGGGAAGACAGATATGCACCCCTAGCCAGGAGCCAACTGCACCCTGCTCTGCCCAGTCAACACCAGCATCTAATGTGTCCCTTCAGACACTTCATTAACCTTCTCCATCTAATCCCAACTAAGCTGCTTTGCTCTCATTTGCTGCCAGTCAATCAGCAGTTGGGTTTGTTGACAATCATAAAGGCAGAAACACACATCTCTGTGGTTCAGACAATATGTCTGATCGTTCCTTCCTTCTGGCTGCTTTTCTTTTTTGGTTTGTCCTTGTGCAATTTGGAGCTGGTAGAATATTCCCTAGGTAATGAGATCTGAGACTGTCACCATCAAAAACAAGCCAATAAACGCCCCTTGGTCTGACAGAGAAGTGTGAGTCATTTGGAGGTTTGAGGTTGCAAGTGACCCAGCCAGTCTGTCCTCGGTTGACATCACTTAATGAGCTTCTCAATGAACACCAAGCCCACAGCATCGCTCAGGAGAGCCCATTATCTTTCCATGATCCTTGATTCACTCAAAAATGAGTGAGGCCTGTGGAGCCTGGGGCCATTATGAGCATCTGTGAGAATCTCCAGCTGGAGCTGAGTTCTCCTAAATAGCTGCAATACCCAAACTAATTCCCAGGTAAAGACCAAGATTACTGCATCCTACTTGGCTTTGTGGAGAGAAGGCTGAGCAAGCAACAGCTGCCTGGGTATTGTAGGCATCGCTCATTTAGGCACCGCTCAAGTGTTAAGATGAGGTTGCTCTCCCATAACTTAGCACCGTGCATGAGCATAACTGAGCTACTGGAACAGCAATGAAGTTTCCACATGTAACATCAAAAATAATACCTGGCTACATCTTCATACCAATCCCTGTCGGCAGCTGTGTCAGCCTGCAACTGCACCTCTCTGCAGCCCCACTGGCAGCGCTCTGCCAGGGAACTGTGGCACAAATGCTTCATCCTGCACTCCCAGTGATGTGGCTTCTTTCCCTGGTGAAAGGAAGTTTTCCTATGCCTGCTTAAAATGCAGCCCTGTTGAAATGTTGTGTTCACAGTAAGTGCACGTTGCAGGTATAATACTCCACAAGCCCAGCCAAAGGCAGATGTTGGGAGCAGGTGTGACCCCAGTGTTGAGCAGCAGGAGGGATAGGTTTATAAGCTATGCATGACCAAGGTAATTTATCACACTGAAAGTGCCACACGAATAGAAGTAAATGAAATTACTTGTTCAGTCTCTAATGAAAAGAAGAATCCATTTCCAAACAGAGCAACTGTGAAACTTTCTGGTCGCCAGAAACCTCCAGAAAGTTCATGGTGGGACATAAATAGCACCATAAATGATGAGAGGGTGTACGGCTACTGTGGTGGTGGAGACACAGAGTTCCTACAAAACAAGATCTCAAGGTAATCCTGAATGCAGAGGCTAAGCACGAGGAATCATTCAGAGCTTCACAGCAAGGAGGGAACAACAGACTGTCTCTCACCTGCCTCCTCAGGTGAATGGTGCAAAACAACCCAAGTGTTTGTATATCCTCAGAGCTCAAGCTAATGAGACTGGGCCCATGCATAGCTGTCAACACGTGCTGATATTTTACAGGGATATAACAGGGTAGATAAATAAACAGGGAAGAAGAAAATGAGTTTATTTTCAATATGCTTTAGTAAGACATTGATTGATTCAGCTACATCCAGCTACACATCTCACAGCCCAAAACACTAGGTACTTGTGTTAGCTGCTGACCAGAAGCTACCTTCTGTACAGATGCCTGAAAAAATATCAATCCTTTTATGTCCCATGGGGCTGGCAAACTTCTGATTGATTGAGTAGATTAAAGCCGGATGAATAATTCATTAAATAAATCATTTATTTGGAGAATTGTCTCCTGATTTGTTTGCAGATTGGAGTGTGGCACAAGCAGTATCACACTGATTTTATGCTATTTCTCAGCTACTTCCTCCCCATAATTGTAGCCCAGTCAACGATGCTGACAGCTTGCTTCCAGTGCTCAATAGCCGCAGTGCTGTCACCAGGGAGCAGTTCTGGCTGTTTACTGACAGCCTCAGCTCCAGCGGAAACAGGGCTGAGGTTTCACCCAAGCCAAGGTCAATGTGATGCCCCAAGGAGCAAAGAGACGAGGATAACACAGTACCAGGTCCACTCCTGTCTGGAGGGTGAAGAAGCCTTGTGATAGCTTTGGAGCAAGGTTTTTCAGGATGTTGGTTATACCACAGAAAGCCATCCTGGGATTCTAAACCCAAATATGTTGTAAATCCAAATATGTTGTAAAGCACCCATAAAGCCCTCTTGGCATGTCATAGAATCGTAGAATGTTAGTGGTTGGAAGAGGCATCTAGAGATCATATAGTCTTGTCTCCACAGATCAGATTCATGGGTCACTACCTGGAGAGCTCAAGCCTAGAGCCCGTCCCCATCCACTGACCCCCCCCTCCTGACTCATGTGCAGGTGGAAAATCATTCTCCGCGCCCTAATCCTTGTTATGGCCAAAAAGAAATTGATTTTCCCATGGGAATGATTACACATATTCATTTGGGCCAATTATTTACAAACATTTTCCTGCTTATTCTGAAATACTCCACACTCATGAGCATTCCTGCAAGTTAACTCGCTGCCTGGAATATCCGTGCAAAAAGGTAATAACACAGCCTGCATTATAACCATGCACATATGCTCAAGTCTTTACCTCTACAGCACTTTTCTTGCTTTGGAATTAAAATGGGAAGGGAACAACCCACGCAGAAACAGAAAAATAAAAGCCATCCCCAAATCCAGGATGTCTCCTGTTCTCTGGTCCCTCCTGTTCCTCTGCTCCTTTCTAAAAAGACTAAAAAGCAAACTAAATGTCATTTAATTAACATTTCTTTGGCCTTTCTATCTGAAAAGGACCACGATTTTTAAACTATGTGATACATGTTGAGTAAATGTATCGTCATTTGTGTACTGTCTCTTAGAGGTTATACAGAGTTGAAACATCCAAATTACACCGAAATAAAGGTTGGGGTCCTTTCAATGCCCTGTTTCCAAAGACACACAGCAAAATCTTCAGCTCATCAGTGTTTTTAACTTCCTTTGTGTACTCAGTGTTATATCTTGTTATTGCAGCAGAAGAAAAATCCACTTTTAAAAGATTTCAGTACCGATAGCACTGCAGGCACAGCTTTGTTGAGCTGCCTTCTGTCTAGGAATATTCAGTGCATTTTTTTAAGAATTAGCTTGATGGATTTTTTTTTTCTCCATTGCCTTAGCAGTCTTGAAATCAATGGAATCACACAAGTGGAAGGCAAAACTTCAAGATAACACGGAATTTTTCAGCACCTTAATCATGAGCAAAAACATGCCAACCACAAAGGACTCATTCTGAAATTCAGAGCTTTTGGGTTTGCTGAGTAGCAGTGTACAAAATATTGACTCTTTTTACTTATATATGAACATCATCTGCAGTACAAGGATAAAAGCACAGAAGATGGGATGGGATCTAGCCTCCAAAATTGCCTACGTTCTTTTGAAAATCATAGTTAGACTCTAGCACTATGGAGTTACTCAGAGTGGGACTGAATTTTGACAGGTTAAAGCACATGAAGGCTAAAATACAATCCCATGCTTCTGGGGAAAACAATCTTAGATTGAGTGTAGATCTGAAGGAGATAAAAGTTCATCTAAACCTTGGTCTGCACTAGCAAATAAAAAAGGATCCAATTATGCAGTTTTTCTCTCGCCTTCTGCTGGGGCCAGAGTGTACCAGGAACCACTCCCAGGAGGCACAGGGTCAAGACCACGCTGCCTTCTCCCTACATGATGACTTCTCTGTTTTACTTAGCAATGTTATTTGCCCATCTCTGTGCATATTTTTAGGCTATTTCCTCCCACTATCTATTGAGTGATGCTGAATTTCACCTGCTGTTTCACTGCCTAGGCACTTAGGAGGACATGGTGAGCCATGCTCTGCAATGCCACTGGTTTGGCATCAGCCCTCACCATCACTTCACCCAGTGTTCCTTTTTCCTAATTATTTATGCTATTGGGAACAGCACAAGATCCAGTGCAGATCTACAAATCTCTTGTGCGTGATCCCACAGGTGATGTCCCTCTGCTGTGAAAATTGAGCATTTCTTCCTGTCAATTCCTTCCCACTGCTAAGACAGTTACTGCCCTCAAGGACAGTATGTCCAGTGCATTATTACACCAAGGTCCAAGGTTGTGCAGGTGACCAGACCCCTTACACACAGTGTAACATGCCCTTTTGCTCTACTTGCACGTATAATCATGTAATGCACAATTGATATTGAGGTGGCACCAGATGCATCCAGATTCTTCTAACAGTCCTGTCCAGAGGACCTTCCCTTTTGATTAGTGTAACTTTGTCAGAAACCTTAGGGGAAAAGTCCTGCCAAAAGTTTCTGAAATGCAGGTATCATATATTATCCATCTTGCCCTACACTCATTCACTCTTTTGGGAGAACTCAGGCAGGCTCCTAAGGCATGACTTTCCTCTAGAAGTATGAAGTGAACATACCCAAGAATCTAACTAAGCACTAATCAATCCTCCAATGGAGCAGATGTGTTTTCTGGTAATAATAGTAATTACCTCTAAAAGCCCTTGAAAGTTTGACTGTTGTTTACCAGGAATAAATAGAAATGGAAGAGGAGCTATTTCAAGTTATAAAGCCAGGCTGACGCTGCTGTGCTCAAAAGACCAGTTCTCTTCTGCAAAGATCTTTTAACGATCACAGGTCCCCGAAAGATTGCTTTACTAAGGATATTTCTACATGACACAGGAAAGGAGAAGGATTAAAGGTGCAGAAGTATACGCCAGTCTTGGAAAAGTGGGGCAGTTGATGATGGATCACTCTCAAGTATCTCACAGCTATTTAGATTTTGTTACTTGAGTAGAGAAATTACTATCTAACATGCTGAGATTGCTGATGATCTTGGGAAATATGCTGCAAATGTGCCCATAAATTACCCCCAGATTAAGTTATCCAGAAACAGCATAACTATATTTTCCTCCCACTCGGGCACAAACACACTCAACTGTAGTCCAACACCTCCACCCTCCCACCAACTGACCTATAACAGATAAACACAGAAAACAGGGTTTCAAAGCACAGTGGAAAGCCAATCTAAAACCCAGGCATTACAAGAAATATGTGTAAAGCTTTCATTAATTCAAATACAATAAAGGATTTTTCTTTAGAGGATCTGTAGATATGGCATGACATCTTTCTGCATAGATCCTCAGCATGGCTGAAATCTCAGCATAGCTCAGATTTATAGCCAAAAAGGGTTATTAAAATTCCAGGCTCAGAAAAAAAATGTGTTGAATAAAGCCAACTTTTGTTTTATGAGTCATTCATTTCCACAGTCATTAGGATTCCAAGGGCAAAATAGGAAGAAACTTTGTAAACCCATGGCTGCTCCTGTAAAGCATCAAGCACAGAGAGCACTCATCATCAAACCGAGACCTATTCCTCTGCAGAGGACACAGGGAGCATCCCTAACCCTTAAATCTCAAACTTGGTCTTTCTTCCTTGTAGTACCTGGTTTTCAGTCACTATAATCCCTCCAAACAGCACTATCATCTGTCCCAGGTAGCATCATACCAAGTGCTTTATACACACAAAGAGCAATGAGGGAAAGAAAGAGAATCATAGAATCATTACGGTTGGAAAAGACCTCTAAGATCATCAAATCCAACCATCAACCCAACATTATCATGACCACTAAACCATGTCCTGAAGTGTCACATCTAAATGTCATCTCAGCTTAAAAAACCCCAAAAGCCAATTTCAAAGGCAATTATTAAGAACAACAAGAAGGAATTATCGTGTGAATAGACATTGTTAAGACCCAATATATAAAATTGTACATTCTAATCCAGGTCACTTCAAAGTCAGTGGATCTTTTTT
>WEIS01007756.1:38339-57472 GCA_013389965.1 Todus mexicanus | reverse complement strand
TCCTCCACGTCTCTTTGCTCTTTTCTCCTTAGCACCTGGTGGGACCATCACTGGGACGATGAAGCTGCCCTGGACCTGTGGGCAGCAGTGGATCTCAGCCACTCCAGGTGAGCCCAGGCAGAAGTGGGGCTCTCTTCAGCCAGTACACATAGGCAAGTGAGGTCCAGAAACAGCGTGACAACTAAAGCTATCCCCCTCAGAAGGTGGGACTGCCGACGCAGGGACAAGCAAGTTTGTCCACCTGCCTGCAGCTCTGCACAAGTGCAGAGGAACGCTGGGGCAGGTTGGCCGTCGCATTTCGTGCCAGGATCCCACCAGAACTGGCTCAGCTGGGCTGAACAGGACAAGACAGGACACAGCCTGCATGACAGGACAAGAGGGCACAGCCTGAAGCTGCACCAGGGGAGGTTTTGGTTGGATATTCGGAAGCACTTCCTCACAGAAAGGGGGATAAAACACTGGAATGGGCTGCCCAGGGAGGTGGTGGAGTCACCGTCCCTGGAGCTGTTTAAGAAAAGACTGGTTGCCACACTTAGTGGCAGGGTTTAGCTGAGTGGTGGTGGTAGGTCCTAGGCTGGACTCGATCTCAGAGGTCTTTTCCAGCTTTAATTATTCTATGATTCTATGAACAAACCCATGCAAGGGAGCTGCCTTTCAGAGCTAACAGAGCAGCTGGGCGGGTAGGTCCTTGCCACCTCTTAATGGCCACATTTCCATTGCAGGTGCCTCCCAAGAGGAAGAGAAAGCAGCTGCAGGAGACAGTGACAGCCAACCAGAGAATAAACAGCAGAAGCTGCTCTCTCACTGTTAAGAACAGCACATGGATAGGATACAGGATAGGACAGGATCACAGAATGGTCTGGGTTTGAGGGCACCTCTAAAGGCCATCGAGTCCAACCCCCCTGCAGTCAGCAGGGAACAGCTCAACTACAGCAGGTTGCTCAGAGCCTCGTCAAGCCTGAAGGAGGTGAACCTTGCTGCCTTAAATGTAACTAAGTTATTATCACAATTATTATTGCCTGATAAGAAGGTAATTATAAAGGCTTGAAATTTGCAATCGCTCAGTAGTAAGGCAACAACACTTTCTTCAAGTAAAGTCATGCGCACACATAGTAATAATAATTCTTTCCCAACGTAGAGACATCTTGCCTGCCTGTTCAAGGGGAAATGCTCACATTGCAAACCAGAATCGCAGCCTTAAAACCATTCTCCACACAACCACTAGACAACCGTGCACCAAAAACGGGCTTCAGTCCAGAGATTCAAGTAGGACACTTTTTGTCTTTTTGGGGAGAAAAAAAGGGTCAAACTTCTGGCAACAAATGCCAGAACAAGAAACATTTTGAAACACGGGCTGCACTCATGTGCTTTTTTGGACCTGTTAGAATTCTCCACTGCTTCATCCTCTGAGGACGCACTCCAAAAGCAAGGCTCAGCATTTCATGGACTGCTAGAACGGGATGAGAAGCTGCGTGATGAGGAACACTGAAAACTAATAAAACTGGCACGTGACTAAACAAACAGACGGGATTTTTTTTCCTAAGAGCCTATTACAACTTGTTGAAGTATTGAAGAAAAGCTAGAAGCAGAAGCGTGGTCCTACGCCTGGTAAGAGAGTCCCAGGGCGGTGCAGCGAAAGGGCACGTTGGGGATATTCGTTCATTCATTCATTCATGGTGCTGCCAGACAAGGTCCAGTTTCTCTCAGACATAGGCTCCTTGACATCAGCTCCAGAGAACATGGCGCATTTCTCTGGCTATTATCACCTCACACCCTCTTGTCCCATATTCTACACCAGTTTCTCAAGGGAAAAAGAAGAGCTGAGATAACCGCTGCCCTGGTGCCCCACGCTTTTCCAACACAGGTCCTTGACCACAAAACCTACAGAGGTGTCTGAAATGTAAAGCCAGTGGGGCAGGCACTGGAGACTAGGAGATATTCTTATCTTGCTGCCCTCTAGAAACACAACAGCGAACCATGTCTCGCACTGCCTCATACAGCTGTCATCACCTCAGTGCTCGGTGGGCTACAAACGGGCTGGTCCTACCGTGACAGACAGAATAAGGGAAAGATTACAGGCTGGATAAATCCGTGACAGGATGGGCGACTTTTGCAGTCAGCCAACGTTTCTTCCCATGCCCATGCAAGGAAAAGTTCCAGCACAAGGTTTCATTGCTCTTTTATGCACAATCACAGAACGGTGGGGGTTGAAAGGTTGATCGCTGATCTGAGGATCAAGTCCAACCTCCTTGCAGGGTCACCGAGAGCAGGTTGCATAGGATTGTGCCCAGGTGGGTTTTGAAAGCCTCCAGAGAAGGAGACTCCACAGCCTCCCTGGGCAGCCTGTTCCAGGTCTCCAGTACACTCAAATAGAAAAGGTTCTCCTGATGTTTAGACGTAACTTCCTCTGTTCCAGTTGGTGCCAGTTGCCCCTTGTCCTATCACTGGGCATTAAAGAAAAAAGGTTGGTCCCATCCTCTTGACGTCCACCCTTATGGTGTTTGTAAACATTGGTAAGATCCCCTCTCAGTCTTCTCCAGGCTAAACAGCCCCAGGTCTCTCAGACCTTCCTCACAAGGGAGATGCTCCCGGCCCCTCGGCATCTTTCTGGCCTAATCACCTTTTTGCAAGGCAAACCATTTCTCAGCTCTTCACCACCTCTGGCACTTGTCTTTACAAGCTCTCAGATTCAGCTAACTTTAGTATTGTTTTCCCAAATGCTTTAGAAACTTTGGCATCTGAAGAGGAGTTGTGACTGTGTGATGAGAGCCAGTCTTAGCAAAGCACTTCAGAAGTGGAAAATCCAAGGTCCCATAACTACAGTCTCTCTAGAGTATTACACTGTAGTTTCCAAACAACCACATCTTTGATTTGTGGTTTGGGTTTGTTGGGGTTTTTTCTAACCCAGGGTAAAGAATTTTAGGGGAAAGCTGCTACCTTCAATGATGCAACAGCAGCAGCTTCAAGGGCTTCAGAAGTAGAAGAATAACGTTATCACTTTGGCCATTTAAACCTAGACATAACCAACATATCAGGGAGCTCACTGCTCGGAGCAATCATAGACTGGAATATGAACCAATTCAGTGTTAGGTCTTGTCCTCTCTCCGGGAGGAAGCCACCCTCACCAGATCAGAAGTCTGGAATCTCTCACTCAGAACAGAATGAACTGGCTCTGCCCAATGACACCACGGCTACAACATTTCAGATCCCTCACACCAAGTGATATGCAAGGCAAGAAGTAAGAGCTACAATGTCCTTGAGTAACTAAAGCTAAATAATGCATCTCAACTGAGAGATGTCACCTCCAATACAAAGCCTCCCCAGCAGCCCCTGGCTCAGCAAGACTCAGCAGAGCCCTCGCCAAGTTGGCTGCTTTCTGCAACACAATGCGGTTCCTCCCTGTCCACCCATTCCTCTGCTCGCCAGTGCTGGAAGATGGGCACTGTATGAGCTCCTTGGCGACAGTCCTCCCCACAGTAGGGATCTTCCACACACATCAATTCAGCACCAGGGCCAACCCACTGAGCTACGAAGATCACAAGAAACCTAAAGAGGTTGCTGGCCACAAACCAACGGCTCAGGCAATGTACCTGAACTGGGGCTGCCCTGTATCCACTGCAGGGAGAAGACACCGCATTTGATCTAATGAAGAAAATATCACCCCTTCCACAAACCCTGCGAGCTGAGCTGCCTGACTCAGGAAACCTTTAACGTTCCTTCTCTAGTCCAGAGACAGAGATGTAGCCAAAGGCTAAATATTTAGGCAGCCTCAGCGGAGGTTGCCAAGAACGCTGTTGGATAATTTCAGACTCCTCTCCTGTTTCACTCACCGATATTAAATAGCATCTAATGCCACCAGTCATTCCAGTGAACCCAGTGGGCACAGCACACAGCAATGCAGCATGAGGTGCAAAGGAGGAAACTTGAGGCCCCAGTTTATTAACAACAGCCTGGGATGGTCAATTTAAACTCATTAACTCAGCCACTGAAGTTGCTTCAGTTTATCTTACAAATCTCTGAACCTTTTTTATTCATCAACTCATTTTTCAGCACCAAAAGCCTCTTTTTGCAACATTAATTCATGACATTAATTTCATGACAATGTTGAGAGGCCCTTTTCTTTCCCATTTCAAAAAATGAAAGAGCAAGTAATAGACCTGAAATGAGGCACTGAGCTGGCAGCAAAAGGCGTAGGAGAAATGTCTTCTCCTCAAACTTTGGCTTTTGCACTCCGATCGTTATCAGGCTGAAGTTGCCAATCAAACATTTCCAACCTACATTAAATAGGCAAAGAGGAGACTTTTCCTCCTTTTATCAAGACAATTTCAAGACTTGCAAGTCGCTTCTGAGGAACAGCAAAAGACCGCGTTCTGCACTGAGGACTAAAACCCCATTTTGCAGTTATCAATCCCCACAGAAAAAGGATGCTTGGAAGTGGTTGGCTGCCACCAAGATCTCTGCAGAAGTCCAAGGCCTTCACGCCTTCGAACCAGGGCGATTTGAAGAGACTACGTTAAGTAAAACACACACAGAAAATTGGCAGGTCCTAGAAGATGGTCAGGCATCACACTCTCTTGGTATTACAGATCTCAGGAACGTGCTCAAGAAAACAACTGAGTTCTTTCTAGGTAAGGGCACACTGGGGATTGATCATTCATTCATTCATTCATTCACTCACGGTGCTGCCAGACAAGGTCCACTATTAAGAGCAAATTTGGGACTGCTATATACAATTATTCCTTGACACACACCATCGTTCAGCAAGAGGGCCAGGAACAGGACTTACCTTCCCAAAGCGCAGGTTTTACCCCACAGTCTCTAGACAGACCATTCACAACCTCGGCAAAGGTTTTGCTTCTGGGCATTTCTAACCAAATCTCACCTTTGCCATCACCTTCATAAAGCTTCGAAAATTCTGCAGTGCTCATTTTCGACTCAACACATTTCAGTCACAGGAAGCAAAACTGCAGCAAACGCCTCAATTCTGGTGATACACTCCAGGACTAAGGACACTGTAATTTGTCCACCTGCAGTACGATCAGTACGACCACGTAACTTGAAGACCCACTCAAGATGAGGACACCATTACGCTAGGTATGGAGAAGGAGGCCGCTCGTCTCCCCGATCGCCTGCAATCTATCTGCACGAGGCAGGCAAAGTACAACCAGTGTTCTGCAGATGGAAAACAGAAGGAGTAAGCAGATTGCCAAAGGCTTTCAGAAGCTTGCTCAAGGAAATCTCTCAGAAAAACATGACATAAACCTTTGCTGCCGGAAATGCATTCGGTGCCAAATTGTACACCATCTTATCTATTAATCCCATGACTTCAATATTCTGTGTGGTTTGAGACACAACAGAGATGCTGGATGGTAAGAAGAAAGTCTTATATCGGTTCTATTTCTTAGCAACAATAAAACACATGGGCATCTGACCACATTCTTCCATCATCTACGAAGATCAGGACCGGGTTTCATGTTCTATCAGAGTTCTCCGATCTAATCTTCTGCAATGACCTGGAGCATCTATTTGTGTACTTAAGTCAGGCTGTGCAAAGCTGAAAAATTAGCAGGTGATTTACAGCACCAAAGTTAGGCACTAGGGTGCCTGATGTTGCCAGAATGGACAATTAGGTACTTCTGAAGGGGCATCCAGAAATCCTGCTCTAATTGTAAAGCAGCCAAGAACTACTGCTGAGGAGACACTAAAAAAAAAAATAAAGAAAAGAAAAAAGACAAGATTTGCTCAAACTAAGATTCTCTCCAAATTGCTCCTTAGTGAGGTCGCACCTTAATTCCTGCTGCCACTAGAACTGAGGTCTCTCAATTAAGGTGAGACCTGACAATTATTATTTCCTACAAATTTTTGAAGTTTGGACCGGAACAGAATAGTATCTTTCGGCATCTTCACAAAAATAGCTTCTAAACATCTTTTTCAGATCTAACTTAGAGAAGAACGTTTGTAAGAGCTCAGACTGACATGGGGGACCCATGCGTTTAACTTTTAATTCAAACTAGAAATCCTCATCAGATCAAAATACACTGAATATACAAGCATATATTAATACATAGAAATATACATATATATTAATATCTACAAAAATACATACAGAAGTATATTAAGCTCCTAAGCATCGAAGCTTAAACCCAGACACCCTCCAGTCAATGCGCTACCTCCCATATAACCTGCTGAAGAGTGATATTATTGAAATTAAAAAAGCTTTTTGAAAATACGAAGAGGTTTACTTCATCCGCCAGACAATGTTCCCACCTCGCTCCAGCTCTAAGCTATGGAAGCAAGTACAAAACTGAAAGAAAGCAACAGTTACCAGCAAGAGCTTTCCTATAAGATTGAACACTAGAGGAAAACGTGACCTGGCAGATCTAGGCCCAGATCGGTAGCTGCCAGTCCCTACATCACCTACATTTTGCCTCTCTGATGAAAAGGCCACAGAAACGACAGCTCTTGGTGTGAGCTGGGAATTCAGTCGGCAGAGGTCTTTGCATTCTTTTGACGATTCACGGAACTATGTACAAAACAAAACGTTACAAACTGATTTAAGGGACGTTTCCCGCCTGCGCCAAGGGGCAGCTCCACGAACCAACTCGCTGCTTAAGGGTCATACGAATCCATAAAGCTGGTGTTAAACAGACCTTGCACTGATCTCTTCAATCTGGAGTGAATTTTGCTGCCAATACATGGGCACACGCTTTTTAAGATATATACAATCATTAATTACCTGTACCAAGATCAGAGGCTGGAAAAACACAAACCCAGCATTTTCACGCTTGATTTGTTTAGCTAGTGTCATAGCTTCAAGAGCCAGGACCACAGCTTCATCTGTCAACCTCTCACCACACTTGCAAATCCACCGGTATGCACATCTAGATACTGCAGCCTGACCTGCTCAGCTAGAAGTGAGATATTCAGGAAACCCATCGGAATATAATCAAATGGATTATGAGTGACAAAGCAAAAAATACAACAAACACAATTTGAAATGGCCAATCACTCCTGCAACACGGGGCAGCTGGTATCGAGGGAATATTCAGAACACGCCTTACCTGTGTAATGCACCACACACGTCTGACCCTTCTTTGGAAATGTCCGCCCTGTAAAAATGAGAAAAGGTTACTTGTTTATTTTCCCTGATTGTCCTTTGTGGCTGAGCAGGTTTATCTTGTAAGAGGAAAATGCCAGACTGAGATTTGTACTGACTGGGCTTTATCAAATCACTACTACACAAGACAGGAATGGGAATGGTTTAGGGTAGAAGGTCCCAGCTTGGCTCCTATTTAGTCAGACCAAACCATATTTTCCTTATGTAATTTTCCCTATATATGTGGGCATTATATATGCATTTACATAAAAGGACTGTTAAAACTTCATGGATTGTATCCTCAAAATTCTCAGAATGCTTTGGTTATAATTTTTCAAATAAAGTCGTAGCCTGACATTGTGAAAATTTCCATTTGCATTCACATTTCTAACGCCTTTCACTCAAGACAGCTCTAACAAGGGCATCCTTAATTAGCCAAGAAGGGCTTTCAAAATTTTTTCACATACAAAGGCAGTTTAATTTTGTAGCATCAGGTAACCGTAAAGCAGCGATACACTAAGTTCTCGTAAGACCCTCCTAACGTTTTCATACTGAAAGGAAAAGAAGGCTTACATTATTTTCTTGCCACTGGAAAATGAAATTACCATTTCCATTTTACTTGTCCTAGGTACTGCCAAAGGCACTAAAAGCTGGGGGAAGATTTTTCCAGGCTCACTTACGTGCCAATGGCATATTAAAACAGCTAACCTTGATTTCTCGAGTCACGTTGGCCAGGGGAGGGCCCAGGCTCAGAAGAACTTAAAAGCATGATGGAAATCAATTATTAAAGAACACCCTTTGCCAGAAAGCCAGAAACAGGGGTTTGAGATAGAAACTGAGGCTCGGATCTTAGTTGGCTTTCCGGCCTTTTTATTCTGAATTAACACGCTGGGTAACTTGTGCATTACAGGGTGCAGCACGGGGTATAAAGCATCAAGAAACACATAGGCGAGTTCCTTAGGGTTCATGTGCCAACACCACCAAGAGTGGGAAACGGCAGGAGGGCAGCCTAATATGATGAATCGAGATTTATAACACCAAACTGAGAAGACCGTGCTTCCGAACATCATCTGAACAGCCTTGTTCCTCAGCTTGTATCTGGCTGCTGTATCTCTAGGCGTATCCAGTCAGGGCACCACTGTAACCCTAAAGTGGGAATCATCTCATTTAGCTTTAGCCATCCAAGACACCGGCAGGTATCATACACCAGCCTCCTGGGCTTCCCCTATTGACAGCGGAGGATTAGCAGTGCTTTAAGAGAAACCCAGCCTAACCAGAGAGAGGCGAGATGAATTATTCTCTGGACACGACTACAAAAAAAACCCCTAGTGGACAGCTTTAGACTAGTCACCTAACCCGAGAAGTTATGCGAGATGAATCCTGCCCTTGGTAGAAGAGGCATTATTGCAACGATGCACTAGCACACAGAGACCTGAAGAGAGGCAGACCTTACCGACACGTGTTCTGCTGTGTGAGCGTAACACCGGCAAAGTTAACGAAGCGCCACACATTCACATCAGAGCTGAATTAAAAGCAGAGATGCTCAAGACCACTGACTAGCTGTGGTTTTAAGAAGACAGTGTTTAAAGCCAGCTGATTTTTATTAAGACTTGCAACCAAGAGAACCAATCCATATAACCTTATTTGGAATAGCATACTACGTACCAAGACAGCCTGGATGTAGCTAATCGCTAGAAAGTACTACTACAAGGTTCAGTTCCACCCTTCTTATACCCACATAAGCATTCTGCTGTTTGCATCTGTGCAACCAAGAGGAGAATGGGATCCCCTGAGCTGAACAGCACAGAGGGAGAAGCCAATTTAAGAGCACACACAAAGGAAGAAGAGATCCCCGGGCCAAGAAAGTTCAGCTGAGATCGACTTGAACCAATTATTCACTGTTCTGTATCAGCCAAGAACGAATCTAGTGTATTATAGATACATGCAAATGGCTGTATGTTAGAAATGACGCCCTCTTAAATAAAAAAAAATTTAAAAAAAAGATTAAAAAAAGAGCACCGAAGCCCAAACCTTATGAAATGATAGAGCAGAACGACACGAAGCGGCTCTGGAAAGGAGAGCAGCGGCCAAGCTGAGGTTGTTGCCGCCTGGGCTGCACCTCAGCCCCCGCCAGCATCCCAAGGGACACGGGGGCNGGCTCGGCTCGGTTCAGCTCGGCTGGGCTGGGCTGAGCACCCCTCTTCGCTCCGACCCCCCAGTGCGGGCATGCCCGGCCCCGGCCGCGGCCAAGAGCCTCCCCCGCCGCCCGTCAGCGGCCGCAGCCAATGCAGCGCAGGGGCGGGGACCGGGCAGGGCTTGGGACGGCTCGGGGAGGCAGGGGAAGGGGCTGCACAACCCCTTCGGCAGCTCCCCGGGCACCCCTGACCGCCCCCTGCCCGGGCAGGGCTCGCTGGAGCTGCGGGAGAGGCTCCAGCAGCAGCAGGAGGGGCTGCCGGGGGTACCCTGGAAGTGTTCCNACCCCGGGGGGGAGGCTAGAATTAAGCCCGGGGCGATGCCGGGGCACAAAGGCCGGTGCTCCCGGGCACAGCAGCCGGCAGGTCCCGCTGCCCGCTCCCCCCGGCAGCTCGGCCGGGCTGTGTGCAGCTGTCAGAGGATGCCCCAGGGCAACCCCGGCCCCTCCCGGCCTCTGCCGCCCCTCCTGCTGCTGCTGCCGCCGGGACCCCGGGGCCGCCTCTCCCGCACCGGGGGAACGTGGGGCGGCAACGGGGGTGCGGGGGCGGCTGTGCCGAGCTGTGCTGTGCCTTCCCTTCCCTTCCCTTCCCTTCCCTTCCCTTCCCTTCCCTNTGCCCTGGAGGTGGTGTCTCCCTCTCAGCAGCAGTACAGGCTGCCAGGGGTACCCTGGAGGTGTTGCCCCTCTCCCAGCAGCAGTACAGGCTGATGAGGGTGCCCTGGAGGTGGTGTCTCCCTCTCAGCAGCAGTACAGGCTGCCAGGGGTACCCTGGAGGTGTTGCCCCTCTCCCAGCAGCAGTACAGGCTGATGAGGGTGCCCTGGAGGTGGTGTCTCCCTCCCAGCAGCAGTACAGGCTGCCGGGGGTACCCTGGAGGTGGTGCCCCCCACCTAACAGCAGTACAGGCTGGTGGGGGTACCCTGGAGGTGTTGCTCCCCTCCCAGCAGCAGTACAGGCTGTTGGGGTACCCTGGAGGTGACCCCACTTAGCAGTACAGGCTGATGGGGGTGCCCTGGAGGTGGTGCCCATCCCCCCTCCACCCCCGGCGTGTCTCCAGCAAAAAGGCACTTGGAGGTACCTTGAGTTTCCCTGCACCGCTTGTTCTAATTCGTGTTTTAAATAGGGAAATCCATGCGGGTGTTGCTCCCGTGATGTGAGACTGCACAAATTCAGAAGCCTGTGTGAGAGCTGCAACTACTGACAAGTGTACCCAAAACAGTGAGGGTGCCAGAGCCTGGCACAGGCTGCCCAGGGGGGTTGTGGAGTTTCCTTCTCTGGAGACCCACCTAGACAAGTTCCTGTGTGACTTGGTCTAGGTGATCCTGCTCCAGCAATGGATAGGGATTGGACTAGACATCTTTCTAGGTCCCTTCCAATCGCGAACAATCTGTGAATCTCCAAGATGAAAAATACTATTTCGTCATGAAGTTATTGTGTACGTGAATCTCGCAGTTTCCACTGACTCCGAAGGAGCGGTTCTGTTCACATTTCTGTGTGTTCTAGGGTGAAAAATAGAAATGGAACGTCAGCATCATCAGTTTTCCAGCTGACAGAGCTGTCCGTATCCATCTAATTCCAGCCCGCGCCTCTCTGACATCGCTTTTTCAGGATTTTTATCCGTTACAGGCTGAATTCCAGCCAGGGGAAAAGATCTTCATCTACATGGGGTAACTGTCGGGATGATCGAACTGGGGAATTGCTGGGTTGTTTTGTAACTGTGGTAATGTGGCCCTTGCATCCGCACTCTGAACGACACCAACCATCTCTCTGTGCTGCTTTTTACGCTGTTCCAATCAGACTGGCTCTTCACCCACCTGCCTTATTGTACAGATGTTTTATTGTGAGTTGGACACTCTGAAATTGCTGGGGCTGGCTGGATGATGCTCTCCAAGAAGTGGATGGGGAAAAAGCCCGAGTTCACACGAGTTCAGAAGTGTTAATGGGGACTAGACAGGGATTCCTTTAGCCTGACTCCCATACCGGTTAATTCTGAAGCTGTATATAGCGTATAACATATATATATATATATATATATAGTCTACATATATATAATCATTATATATGTGTATAATCAACATAGCATATAACATATATATATTCTACATGTATATATGATTGTAATATATATATATGTAGAATCACTTCAGTTCAGCAGAACAGGTCTGTAACAATGCAAGTTCTGAAGAGGGATTTCTTTTTTCAGTGCCAATCTCACAATGTCATTTGATTTCCGATCAGTAGGAAGATACTAAACATGTGCTTGAGCAATACGGAAAATACGAGATAGGAGATAAGTGGCACAGGAGTATTAAGAGACATGAACTAATTCCAGATGTGCCCCAGGGTCATTACAGAGCAACAGGAGCAGCACAGCAAATGCCGAGCATGTGAGGGGAGCTATAAAATGGAACTCTAGGTACACGGTGTCCTAGTAGAGCCCTTGGCTTTACAGGAAAGGGCTGCTTTCATCCAGGCTCCGGGGAGATATCTACATGCTCTCAGACAATGAGAACATCGGAAGGCGTAACTGCTGAACAAAAGCAGTTTATACTTCGCTGTGTTCCCTTTATAATCCATTCTTCCTCCCATCGGGGTTGCACATCTCTCCACGACGGTGGAAGAAAAGCTGTTCCCGAGTCACATCTTGTGACAGGAGGAGATTGGACTCAATCACATGATAGATATAGTTCAGAAGGACCACAGAATCCCTTCTCCAAGTGTCATCACACATTACAGGCCTCAAACACAGATCCCAGCATCCTCGGGCAGACTTACAACCATCATGAAAAAGCAAACCCCACCTACAGCAAAATGCAGAAGCCACAGGAAGGAATTAGTAGGGATGAGGCAGTGACACAGGTCTAAACCTGCTGTATCTATAAGCATCCTATCCCACAGCCTCTTGATTAGTGCCAGGTCCTTAAATGCAGACATAGAGCTTCTTTTGGGCATGAGCTAATTAGATCCCCTACACTCATATTCCCAAGCACATGGAAGGAAAGGTGAGGCCAAATTCCAGGACAGAAAAAAGGATCTGTAGACGGTATCTCAAAATTGTTCCGTGAATTATTTTTTAAAATTTTCATCACCACAGATATCGAGCAACAAATAATGTTTACATTTTTTAACTTAAAATGATTTTTACCTCACCAGAGGGATCGAGGTCCTGAAAGACACCGTCGTTAACAACTGCCCAGCTTATGAATATCTTAGAAGAGATGACTGACACAAGGAATGTCCCATATCTTCAGGAAAGCCTCTGAAATACAAGGGATGGTGAGTTGGAATTGGCAGAGAATTGGAGGAGAGGCAAAGAGGACAAAGGGGCTAAGAGGGAAAGCCCATGACCAACCAAATTATTGCAGCAGACCAGGAGATAATTGTTTTAAAGAATACTCTTTGAATGTTATTATGACGCCCACCTCCCCCACTTTGGGATCCAGTGTATCTGTATCGAGGATAAAGTTCATTAGCTTCAGCTTTCAAGGCTCTGCAGAGCTCACCTTCCTGAAGAGTGCCTTACCGCAAGACCTTCCCACAGCACGTCTTTCTATCCTGGCAACAAAGCCAGCAGCCTGGAGAAGCAGGGAGCTGGTTATATGAACCCTCCTTCCCAAATGTTCTGATAGAACCACATGACTCCAACTCCTAAGATTTCTCAGTGGTCGCAAAGGTGACAAGTTGGACACAGTCGTGAGGTTTTGCAGAGACCCAAATCCTCAAAGTTTAGCAGATGAGTGTCTCATTTTCTGTAGTTAAAACCCCTACAGCCTCCACTGTTTACAAACTATTTATGCATCTCCACTTTGGGGAAGACAAACAGTTTTCAAATTTTTAGGGTGTTTTGGTTTAGTTCATCATTCCTATATTGTGAAATCTCATTCTTCACTGTTTTTAAAATCTACAAAGGATCTACAAATCATGTGTAATAGCTTCCACATGCCTGTGAAGAACATCCCTGGAAGGCCAATGCACTAGGTTTCCCATAAATGGAAAGCAAAAATTCTGCAAACCTATAAATTCATGGAGGCCACAAAACCCCCAGATAATACCCAGTTCCCTCATCAGCATCCATGGAGAAGGACTTGGCATAAACTTTGAAACCCAACCACTGTTCTACGAACAAATAATGAAAGCAAACTAAAAATGTTGTACAAATACTGACCTTTCCACTCACTGAACCAACACGCACCATCAATTTTCATCTAAAAAGTGTACAGGGCATGCAAAACCGGCAGCACACTGGAAAAATCCTCATCAAAATAAGCACCAGGCTGCACAGCTCAGCAGGTCGTGTCACTGCGAATGTTCCTGTGCATCACTAGCCTTGATGAAAAAACAACAGAGAGTCAGGCTAGAATCAGTGATTTCCCTCAAAGCAGGTGGCCAGGGCAATTCTGATACTGCACCCACAGTGGTGGATGAATCAAAACATACCAAAAATCTCAGCGTGCCACTCACGGGAGGGCTGCCTCACTTCTCACCACCGCTGGTTACCACAGTTTTGCAGCACAGCCGCCTCCTCCTAACTAGTACTTGTTCCAAATGCCCCCAAACAAAACAAAGCTTCCTCCTCCTGAAGCAATTATTCTGAATCCTCCTCTTCCTATCGGAACTCCTCATCCACATCTGCATCCGCAGTTTCCTCTTGCAGCTGTAACTACGAGGGGCAAAACTGCAGCTGGAATTTTCCAGTTGCACTAAAACTGACTTGAAAGCTGCCCCCTCTCTCTGGCATTCTCTTCTGTCTCACCGGGCTCTTCTCAACTCAGGTATTCACTTATTCTCTATCACAGCGCTTACACGTGAGTCACTGTGAAGATCTTCACCCTGATCTTCAAAGCATTTTGCAGGAGTAGGTGAGGTCACCTCAGGTACGGACAGGAAAGAGCTCCAGCTCATCACAGTATGCACCACCAGCTGGTACAGCCATGAAATTGGTAGCTTATGCTCCAGAACGGAGGCCAAAATTCCACGAGACCAGGACCTAACTAATGGACCTCAGTTCCAGAAGAGATCAATCCAATCTACCACTTCCAAAAACACATGGGTTTAGATTAACATCTTCAGACACTGTCACGAGCTGCTGTCTCCCCAGCACAAGAATAAACACTGAGATACTAGAGCAAGTCCAGCCAGCCCAGTGTGGTTAGTGGCTGGAGAAAGTGAGAGAGATGAGTTTGTTCAGCCTGCAGAAGACAAAGCTAAGGAAGGACCTTGGCTGCTGTCTACAATTTCCTAATGGGCAGTGGAGACGATGGTGCATCTCTTCTAAGAGATGCCCAACAAAAGGACAAGAAACAGTGGACACAAATCACAGCAGAGGAGATTCTGGCTAAATTTAGGGGAAAAAAATGTCTTCAGAAGACGAGTTATCAAACAAAGCCTTGAGGAAATCGAAGTCTGACCAAACCAAATCAAAATCAACCCTGTTTCAATCAAGTAGTTGGACCATGTGGCCTCCAAAGATCCCTTCCCCTGAATTGCTTTATGAGTTTGGAATAATTTTCCTACAGAATGAAGAAGAGAAGGAAATAAAGAAGTGGCAGTGAGTCCTGAAACTGACTGTGTGATCCTAAACCACCTTGGTTCTCTTTGCAATGCTTAATGCTCCCAAGTGGCTGGTATGTCTACTGGGCACTGCACAGCAGTATGTGTAAAAACCAACTAGCATCTAAGATGCAAGAGAAATATGACATTGCAGCGTCTGCCCAGGCTAATTAGCACACTTGCAGATCACTGCACTGATATTGCTTCACTGCCTACCGATTTGAAGCCAGCTTGCTGAAGAGATCTCTGAATTGCTCCGTGCCTCAGTATTTCATTTACATAACGAGAACGATCTTTCTGCCTTGTCTATTTAGATCACAAACAATTCAGGGGCAGAATTTTTATTATTATAAATAAATGTAACCCCCTGGGGCCCAGAGCCTAAACTCAGCGTCATGCAGTGTGGTCTCACAAATAAAATTTCCAACAATAATGGTATCATAAGCAGACAGACCAAGAGGATTAGATCTTCCCTTCTGTCCCACCTTTCATACTAAAAAAATTAATAAATTTTTAAAAATGTAAGTAAATTTATCTTCCAAAATGAGCAGAGCAGTACAGGAATCGCATCTTTAAACTGTAAACTAATTATTCCAGGTCTGTCATTGCCTTGGAAGTTACAGAAGGAAGTCACTGAGTTAGAGAATCTCTGTATTTACAGTGCAACACATTCACTGCTTTCTCCAGTAAAACTCTTTCCTCTATAGTTTTGGTGTTTATTCTGCTCGGTGAAGAAATGTCACTGGCAAGACATATTGGAAGTAGTTCAAACAACAGGAGAAAACCAAACAAACCGCAAATATTAGCTACAAGCTCCTGATGAGTCTTTGGATGGTTTTGGAAAATGTAACTGTGGAAAAGAAATTAACTGGCATTCTCAATCCTCCAGATAAATGAATCAAGGGAGGTGGGTAATGAGTTCAGAAAATTAAGGCCATATTTGTTTTCCTTCATTCTGTGTGTACAATTATAACACTATTTGATGAGTTTCTAGAACCTTCCAGCCAAATTGATCGGCAGTTACAACTAAAAGAGAGGCAGAGAGGCAGAGAGGGAGGTTGTGCATATACTGGGACAGCTTCGAGTAGGACAGCACAGAAAGATTGTAAAAGATTGTTGGGGGGTTTTTTTGTGCATGATGCTCCAGGGACAGCTTTAACTCTAGGTAAGTGTCAACAGATAGACAATAGCCACTGAAAATCGCAGGCTTTTTACATTCATCTGCCAGACAAAGCAGGAACACTAATCTTTCCGGTATTCAGTGCCTCGTCAGGGTTGGCCCAGAATTTGGCCTTTAGCTCTCTCAGAGAAAGGCAAGGCTGAGTCAGCTGCTCTGGGGTTTGCACCTATGGAGTAGAGGTGGCTGATCACGTGTTTAGGCTTACACTGACCCTCAAGTGGGAAAATTTCTAATCCTTCCTACTACAGAAGTAGGACAGTATTTTCTATGGGTTTTTTCCTTCTAAATTCATAGAATCATAGAATCTTTGAGGTTTGAAAAGACCCTTGGGATTGTCGAGTCCAACTGTTAGGGCCAATATATTTGTCTGTATTGTGGGGAGAGAGGTGGGGAGATCCTGCTAAGTCTAACTAGCAAGAACATTTCTAGGGAAGAGTGAGTCAAAGGTGATTTGTTACAAGAGGTTCCAAACACAGCTGGGAGGCAGCTCTCTTCAGATACTTCTGAAATTATCCCGTGATCATCCCTAAAGCAGAACAGCTCTACTAGTGACAGCAACAGCAAAGCTACTCACGTAACCTGGCCATCAGAAGTGCTGTCATCATACACACCCCAAAACATCAAGCAAAAGTAGATTCACAGAGAGAAACAGTATTCTCTACTGTGGTTTAACTGCTCGAATAGGTATTAGGATCTATGTGATTCAGATGCAACCAATTTTGGTATCTACGATGAAATTTGCTTTCTAGTGCACTTTCCAAAGCAGATGGTGCTATGAGTTTGATTCTGTCTACACTGTCAACCAACCAGCTTCAATACAGGGTTATGTCCATTTCATGCTTTCCTTTAAAATAATAACTTTCCCAGTGCAGATGGAGTTTAAGTGACCTTTACAAATTATCAAGCTGGGATAAATATGTATTTGCAAAAAATATTACTGTTCTTTGTCCTTCAAGTCTCAAAGGGCTTTCCAATGAGAGCGATCTCATTTGCACACTGTAGCAAAGAGTGTGTAGCCACACAAGAAGTTCCTAAGTTACCTGATGTGTTTCGTGCAAATGATAGAAGTATCATTTCAAAAGTATAAACTTACCTCATCGTGTAAAAAATAAGGTACTAATAAGAAATGTCTTCAAAACCAAATACATTTAATGCCCATGCAAGAAAAAGACTGGCATAATTCTAGCTGAATGTTGACTTAGAGATGGAAAGACCTATTAGGTCATTCATTGCCTCTCTTTGCCAAGACAGGAACGTTTCCTAAAGAACATTTCATACTCTTCTGCCCAGTCTAATTTTCATAATGTAAGTACTGGAGTTTCTATCATTTTCCTTAAGATTCTATTCCATACAAACCCAGCTCAAGCTCAGTAAATACTCCTTTTTAACGCCGCCATCGAACACTTGAGTGCTTTATAAAGCAAGCACAAGAGACTGGCATACATGTAGGGAGTATTATGTCACAAAATGTTGGTTTGAGACAAAGAGGGCATTCGGTGGTGCGAAGGATGTGAGGTAGGATGCACGTAGCTCTAGAAAGGGTTTTCAGTGGCTGATCATTGATAAATGTGCTCGTTTTAACAGACGTGCCTATAATGACTACGCGATCATTCCTTGGTGTTCGTCTGTCCGTAACCACGTCCTATCTAAGTACTTCAGCTAGACTCATAAAGTAAGAGTCATATATCTATTTTGGGTACTTTAGGATGGAATGAATCATGCCCTAAAAGTGTCTGTTTCTCACCACTGACTTTTAAGCGAATCAGGAAGCAGGGTCTGACTTAGACAACTACAACGTGTTCATCTAGAGATAGGTTAGAGAGCTGAGGCTCAGCTCTGTAGCCCAATGGGAGCTCGGGTGCTACTTTCATTTGGGCAGCCAATGCAGAAATGTTAAATTGTGGGATGAATCCCACTCCTACAATTAAACAAGAAATGAGTCTTGTTCTCTGTGACCATGTTTGCATAACCACCCTTTCCGTGCTTTCCTTCCTAATTCTTCACGTATTTTGATTTAGCATTGTGAAAGCCAGAAAAATATTGAGCCCAACAGTCGTGCTGGGAGCAAGAATGAAGTGGCCTTCTGAAAAGATTTAGTTCTCTTCTCCCCACCCCAAGGAACCGCAAGAGTCTCACTCTTACTCTACACCACAAAAGGGAAGGCTTGGGAGATGAACAAATTCTCTGCCAACCCTACTCCTCCAAGCTTACTGGATTACTATGTTAGAATTGGACGATATTTGCCTTTTTATTACAGAAAAGAGGGAAATCCAAGAACCACAAGCACCAAGAGGACTGTTGACAACAGTCCTGCAAGACTGACGGATAGTTCAGGTTGGAATGATATAATGGAGCATCTCTGGTGGCTTCCCTGAGATCCAGGGGCATTCCAGAGAACTGGAGGTCAGGTGTCAGAGGACTCGCTGCAGTCAGTCATATGCTCACTACATTTGGAAAGCTGCTGTCTAAGTGGGGAAGGAAGCTCACAGAATTTGTGAACTTCTACAAGAAGCTGCAAACCTTTTGCCTGTACTCTAGGAGCATCTCCTCCATCATGTGTCCCCATACCAGATGCCTCTATTTAGCAGATGACAGACCAGGCTGGGCTGCTTGGACCAGGCAGTTACTCCAGAAGGGTAAGACCATGGCACTGCAAATATAAAAGAAATAATCTTAGAATCGTAGAATCACAGAATGGTTTGGGTTGGAAGGGGCCTTCAAGATCATCTAGTTCCAACCCCCTTGCCATGGGCAGAGACACCTCCCACTAGCCTGGGTTGGTCAAGGCCCCATCCAGCCTGGCCTTGAACACTTCCAGGGAGGGGGCATCCACAGCTTCCCTGGGCAAACTGTTCCAATGTCTCACCACCCTCACTGTAAAGAATTTCTTCCTAATATCTAATCTAAATCTACCCTCAAGAAACTGTGACTTTCCTGCCTGGAGTCTCCTTAGTTTGAACGTAGCCTGCATAGAAAAGATCAGAGCCTTACCTTGCTGTAATAATTTGCAAGAGTGTTTTTTTCTTAATTAACCAAACTTCTTAACAGTTTTCTTACGTACATTTATGTAAAAAATAAAACCTCCTATTAGCTCTTTCCCACTTTACGTGACATAGAT
>WEIS01007756.1:3777-31630 GCA_013389965.1 Todus mexicanus | reverse complement strand
TGCTGAACCTACCAATCGCTCAGTGTCTCTTCTGGGTTTTGGAACACCTGCCAGGATTTCCAGCAGGCCAACTTCACCTAAAGTGCAGTTCAATGTGATCCAAGAAACATCAAGTTCTCCTAAAAACAACAATTTGCCAAGTGAAAGAGGAATGAGTCACATATCTAGAAATTTAGAGAGACTTTGTGGCAGCTTCAATGACCTACAAGTGAGTCTTTCTGAAATAACGGACTTCGCTAAAAACGGGAGGAGGATATCTTTAGCCTATCCGTGTTCACAGGAGCCGCCTGTTGTTCATATCACTTACCAGGTAATCTTTTTGTCAGCTTAAAAATATTCCAGGAGGACAGAGAATTTTTAAACAGTCTTGTATTTATTTAGCTTTAAATCAAGAGGGTGCAGTTTAATTCTTATCAGCCCATGAGAAATATAACCTGAGCTTGGCGTCAAGCTGAATCTAAAACGGTTTTGTAACCTGACATTGAAACAATAACGCAGGATGATGCGGGTGACTTAGAGGATACTTCACACGGGAGATTTGTGTCTGTTCTTCTTTGATTATGCACAACTGTCCTGGATATTGGAAGACTTTGCGTGCATCTATCAAAGAGCCAAACAGTTGTTAATGTACCAAAGGGTTATGTGTTAGTTTAGTGAAGAGCTGAGCCTATGAGTAGAGCGGTACAGCAGCCCACCAGAAACTTAATAAATTCAAGCCCGAGCTCAAATCCAAAGTTTGAAGATAACTAGCCTCTTGTGCAAACTGAAACAAAAAACTGAATCTCTATTTATGGAAAGTTCAGATGGGCACAACGTGAAGATGGCTTCCTTCTACTTAAATTTCTCACTGCTAATCTTCACAGAGCTCAACATGCTAGTTTGTAAAATATATTACCACTTCAGATTTTCTGAAAAAAAACCCAAAGCTATCTGTCAATACATCATTATAATTTCATTAAATAAATAGAAGAATATCGAATCATTATGTTCCTATCCCACCCTTGTTTTGGCAAAATTCCTACTGGCTTCAGTAAGAATTTCAACTAAAGAACACAGGCTGGGTAATTATTTCTATTATTCTTAGTATTATTTGCAGTAATGCTAACGTTATACCAGTGATGTTTTTGGCCATGCTGGTGCTAGTGATATTGCTGTTAAAACTGAGGTCCCTTTCAGGACATCAATGCCAATTACAAATGCATTCTTATTTACTGCAACGTAATGTATTGTGCATTATGTCAAAGTAATACATGATATTGTGGTGCTGCTGAAGTCTCTGCTTCTCAAATAAATTTGACTTCCTTTTACTTTAAAGGAATCCATACAGACACCGAAGTACCCCTTCTTTAAACACTCCTTAAGGGAATGGTGACTCAATTCAATCATATTCATTACTTTTTATCAATTGTTTACTTGGCATTTAAGCAGATCCTTGTACATTAGGTACTCTGGATAAAAGCAAAGCTTTCGATCTGAATTAGTCAATAATTTCCCTTGAATACGTTATACAGATTCTGGTGGTAAAAAGCAACATGTCTATTTAAAATACTTTAGGATTTTATTTGCCAAGAATCAAGCCCTTCTGTTCTCTGGCATGTTGAAATTAATTCTGATTTCTTAATATAAATCAACCTATTTATTTAGCAGGCAGCCCTATCTCTTGGATTTGATTGGATTAACCTTTGCGAAGGGAAGTTTTGTTTGTGACACGCAACATTAATCTAAGAGATGAAGTCACTGTGTACGTTTACTTGCACAAGCAGTAAGAATTAAGTATCCTAGGTGGTTTTTTTCCCCTTTGGAAGCATAAAAATTAATATTAGTGCTTCTAAAATACTGGCAGACTAACTACATTGAGAAAGAAAGACTCTTCTTTATTTGAACAGGTTAGTTTCACCTTGAGCCTGAGGAAAGCACCGCTCGTACCGCATTATAATGACTCAGAAAAAGTGCCACTTAACAGCTTTCCGACACACTGAGCTTTGCTGTGTAAGGCTCCGCTAATGCCTCGCGCAGTTCAGCCCCTCCTCAGAAATCTAACAGGATCACAGCATGATGCCAAAAAATAAGGCAAAATAGACTGATGGCAAAAAGACCTCCAGACAGCCAGAGCAATATTTATTTCATAGGCAGCTAATAATTCTCTCAGAAAATCATTGTTTTGATTAGTTTGGATTCAGACAGCTGAACCTTGTTCCTCCTTCAGGAGTTGATTAGCGCTCTGTGAGCTGAGACCAGCTGGGCTGTGGGTTCCAGCCAGGCTCTGTGTTCATAGTGCAAAAAGTCAGGAAATAGCTTTTTTGCCTTATGATATAAATATCAGCCCATGGAAAACATCCTAAGCTTTAGGAACACTGCAGTCCAGTCAATAACATGGCCATTATCTTTCAGCTTTTTTTCTGCCCAGTGCACATCTTCTTACATGTCTGTATAATCCCCAGCATGGCAGAGGCTCAATCTTGAGCGAGAAATCTTTTGTACTATAAAACGTAACGATCAGTCCTGCATAACCCTATTTCTGCACTAAAAACATAAAAGGGAAGTTTAAAACATATTAGCTAAGAATGTAGCAGTAATTAATGGGCGATTACCAACACTGGTGTGCAGACGCATTATTGACATTTTAATGTATGTTTTCAGTTCAGCTTAGAAAACCGTCGTATGTAACAGAATGCGTATTGCTTAATAATTCATAATGTTTGCTCACTAAATACTCTTTGAATCGTTCGTTTATTCGGTTGGTGCTAGCCTCCCTATAACTCCTCCATGCAGCACTGCCAGAATTTATATTCTTTGTAGCCCACAGCCATAAAAGAAAAACATGATCCCTCACGCTTTGGGAAATGTCACTGCACTATCACTTGGGTAATAGCCTTCAGCCACCAGGGGTGACTTGATCATTCAACCCTGGAAAGCAAATATTATTGCTCTTTCATCACATACAGACGTGCAATTCAGGATAGCGTGGGAGGGCAGACAGACAAACACAATAAGAGGATATTATTTTAAAAGGAAAAAAAAAAAAAAAGAAGAGGCGAGGATCTGACACAGATTTGTTTCTGTTTCATTTTCTGCAAGATACTTTTATCTTCCTTTCCCCCCAGAAAAGAAACAGCTGCAGAATATTTAAAGTAGCCTCATTCAAAAGCTAATTACAGTGGAAATAAAGCCAATCTGGATTTGGAATGAATGGCATTTAGGCAAACCTCTCCAGGAGGAATAAGACTTATCTTAATCTGAAGAATATCTTCAAACTTCTACATTTGGCTCAGAAGCAGCATTATGTCAGCAGTGTATATCACTGAGAGCGTATCTGGTATAATTAAACATAATAAATATCTTTTCAGCGATTAGTCACGATGATTTCCTTTTCTTAGCACTCACCAATAATTGTATACAAGTCACTTTGTACTTTTATAGCATCTTCATACATTTTGCTACAGGCAACTTCATTGCCAAGGTCAGCTGTAAAATAAACCATTATTTTACACAGAGATGAGAGATGAATAGAAAGGATCCAAACATATGGCAGGGAAGTTCTTCTGGTAGAAATACATGAAGTAGGGATAAAAAGGGGGCCTATAAGATTGGTACAGTAAAATGAGCAAAAGACGAGGCTGGAATGTTCAGCTGTAATAAGACCTTAAAACTTTCTGAAATCCAAAGGGCAATTTTGACTCGGGTTGAGCAATAGAAAGAAAACCATGAAAATGATGGAAGAGGAAGGTGCTATGACTGCTCTGGGGAGTAAGAAACTAGTCAGCCATCCCGAAGTTTAAAACGAAGAGATTTAGGATGACTGTAAAAGGAAGACCTGCAGTAGTCAAGGGAAAGTGTGATTAATGCCTGGGTAACATTTTGAGCAAAGGTTGAGGAATTTGTTAAGAACAAATCCTGACAACAATGTTCTGAAACAGATCAATAGCAGACAAGCAGGGTTTGTAGAGGAGACACAACAGCTTCTATGAGAGGAGATGATTTGTTTGTTGGATATATGGATGCAAAGGTTAAGGAGTATGCAATGTCAGTGTAATGTAAGGTCAAAAATTAATCCAAGCTTTGGCTCCGTGCAGAGAAAGTAAAGATCTGAGTTTTAAAAAACCCCAGATACACCAGAAAGATAGTGGAAGCACAAGCATGAGGACAAAGGGTATATCTTGGGTGACAATATACCTGAAATAGTAGATGCAGAACTATTAACAGGGAGCCAAGAGTAGAAAAAGCATAGTGTGATATCATCTGAAATGCTGATGACCACTATAAATGCAAACCACACTGGGATTTAAGGACCCCTGAGCACCTCGGATATCTTCCAACATAAATATTTTACAGGCTTATGCTTCTCTGACAGGTTAATCAAGGTTGCAATTGGAAAGTCCCACATACATTCAAGCAAAGATTTGAAGATCTCCACCAAAATAAAATTAAAATCTGCCAAAAACTGAACAGGAATCCCACCACCAGCAGAAATCATGTCAGGAAAGGTGAGGAGTGCAGGCTGCCAAATTAATAGAATCATAGAATCACAGCATGGCAGGGGTTGGAAGGGACCTCTAGAGATCGAGCCCAACCCACCTGCCAGAGCAGGATCACCCAGGGCCAGCCGCATAGGAACACATCCAGGTGGGTTTTGAAAGTCTCCAGAGAAGAAGACTCCACAGCCTCTCTGGGCAGCCTCTAGTGACCAGACTGGTGAAGGGACTGGAGGGAAAGCCTTACAAGGAGACGCTGAGGGAGCTGGGGTTGTTTAGCCTGGAGAAGAGGAGGCTCAGGGGGGATCTTATCACGCTCTACAACTACCTGAAGGGAAGGTGTAGGCAGGAGGGGGATGGGCTCTTCTCCCAGGCAACTTGTAACAGGATGAGAGGGCACAGCCTGAAGCTGCACCAGGGGAGGTTTAGGTTGGATATTCGGAAGCTATTCCTCACAAAAAGGAGGATAAAACACTGGAATGGGCTGCCCAGGGAGGTGGTGGAGTCACCGTCCCTGGAGGTGTTTAAGAAAAGACTGAATGCTGCACTTAGTGGCAGGGTTTAGCTGAGTGGTGGTGTTAGGTCATAGGCTGGACTCAATGATCGCAGAGGTCTTTTCCAGTCTCAATAATCCCGTGATTCTGTTCCAGTGCTATAATAATTAATATTAATACTATCTGTGGCAATGCTGCACAAGGCTTAATGAGACTTTGAATGTCAAAAATCATTGTTCTCATTCCTCTTCAATGCGCTTCCTTAGCCATCTAACTCTCTTTTCATTGTCTTTTGGGCCAGAACACCCACATCTATTTAATTTACTAGCTTCTTCTCATCCCACACAACGCATGAGGGGGCAACAGAAAAGCAAGCTGACTAATGGGTACTACGGTAACAAAACTGAAATTAGCACTGAAGCACAACGCAAAGAAGTGCAATCAAGGACTTAAGAAACTGAAACAGAGTTCTAGGCAGCTACAGCACTATTCATCTCTGCATGCGGAGATGTGACTGACCAACCCGATAGCTTTCGTTTATAAAAGAACAGATCATTAACACAAAGGATATGATTATTTAAAACACCTGTAATTCAGTATGCTGCTTGAAGTTGTGCCACTGGGGAAATTATTGGTTCAACAGCAGAGAATAGGGATTAATGGAAGAAATATAAGATGGCTAAGGAATCAGCTGGAAGGGAGTTAGTAAATGGTTATAGTAATATAAAAGAAAATGGAAGAAATTTACTAGTGGATTTTCTCATGATGGATTTTTCAAACTAATCAAAAAGCTTCATTCATGATCTGATGAGATATGCTAATAAAACCTACGTATGGCATAAAATCAGCAGCATTTTCAGTAGAGGATCAGGATATCACACCTGTAACTCAATGAGCTTAGCATCTAGAATAAAAACAATTGATCAAAATGAACGAATGTGAAGCACATGGTGATATAGTCCAGGATTAACAGAAGGAATTTCTGCTACAAGCTGGATATTCATTAGATGGAAACAACCAAGGATGACACAAACGTCCGTGTGTCAAATGACAAGATGCGATACATTTATGAAAAGAACAAAGGTGTATCAGTGAAGTACATCCAGCAAGTAGCACACTAATGGGCAACGCAGCCATGAGGCCTCATCTGGAAAACGTTTTTACATTTCTAGACATCCATGTGCAAGAAAGACGCATTCAAACTGTAATCAATCACTAACCCAGCGTTAGAAAAACCAATTCTGATTGGTAGCATATTCTTATTTACCTCACTGCTTATTCAGTCGTTGAATTTCAGTTCATGAAGATCATCATAGAATCATAGAATACTAGGTTGGAAGGGACCTCATGGATCATCTAGTCCAACCCTTTAAGGTACAGAAATACAGCTTAAATGATCTTAGCATCTAGGCAATTGTGGACATGGACAGTAGGAAATACAAGACAAACAATGAAAAAGGTCAAGAGGCAGAACTAGCTGACAGCTCAGCTGGGTTCCAAGTGTTTATTTATCATGCAGACATGCAGTGCGTAACACCCAATCCAGGAGCCTTTTTTGCCTTAGTAAATGATTTTCTTCTCCTATATATTTGCATTCCGAAAGATGAATTTTGAAAGACGGTTTGGCAACGCTGTGAGACGCTAGCTGCTGCCCAGGAGACTCTTCATAGGCTATAAAATCTGATCAAGGGGCAGGCTGACACGGATGAAGGAAAACAATTCTTGAATTGATGGTTTCTTTCTGTTGGATTTTTGCTGAGGGAGAGTTGGGCTTGACATATTACGGGAAGCTGGCTAGAGAAACTTAATCTGAAAATATCCACTCTAGGAAAATATCCAGTACGTGGAAATGTATTTGTTTCTTCTGTGATTCATATGTTCTTAGTTTATCGATAAACTTTGGTTTAGGATAAAACGACTAACATTAAGGGATTTTAATTTGAGAATTACAAGTCCACCGGCTTCTATTGGAGATAAACAGCAACATAGCAAAACAAGATATGTGTTTTGGAAAGAGGTGGATTAAATTTAGATTTGCCTAGAAAATTGTCTTTGGGTTAAGGCATGAAAAGGAGAAGTCCTAAAGTGAGATTTTAGTTGTATTTCTAACTCTGTCACAAATTGCTGCCATGACCTTGAGTAAATCCTTTAATCTTCCCGTGTCATGGTTCGATCATCTATAAAAAGTGAATACTAGCAGTCACCTACCTCCCCAAAAGGCATGGGTTTAAATAATTAATCTATGATATGACATGAGTGAACGTATTTCTCAAAGAGAAAGCAAGTTATCATCACTTAAACCAAACATTAAACAAAACAGGCTAAATAATTAGATTTAAGCAGAGAAAGATTCTTGACCTGACTGAATTTGCCAGCAGACAAAAATGGATGTGAAGATGATTAAGTTTATAATTATAAACAGAAGTATATGGCAAAGACAGAGACAACAGCTAATATGAGCGCTCACAAGTGATGGATGACAAACAACTCTGAAACTTAAGCTTTGAGGTCTGTACTTGAAAAACTGGTTAGGATAAAAAAGAGATGCCATGTAGGTTTGTATATACAAAAATGACTTTCATTTCCAATGGCTGTTCCAATAATAACTTGCAAGGCTAATTAGAAAACATACTAGAACAAAGTCGTCCTTAGTGTACATTTCTATTCAACTGATTTCAAGTCAACAGAGACAGAGCTAGATTGTTTTCTGATTATTCTTGAGTTAAAGTGTATTCATGTAAAAACATGAACCACTCAGGTCAAGGCAAAGCAGCCATCTCATTCACAGCCCACCTTTTCCTATAATTCATTAACTTAAGTGCAAGTTTGAATAAACTCTGCTACTTCAATCTAAATTCAGGAAAATGAAGTAGATGTTCGAAGTGCTAATCCATGATAGACAGCAATGAAAAGGTTTGTACAAGTACGTGAACAGGCAAATAGCGTCTCTGCAATGTAAATGCAAAGCACACGCTGACTGCTGAACATTCAGTCCGTTCAGTTTTAAGTGTAACCTGGGTTCAATAGAATCTAGTACTCTGTAATTTGAAGAGACCTAAAAATGACAAACAAGTTCTGTTGTATAGTTACAGCTGTAATAAAAAGTTACTATAGGTTTATGGCTAAGAAAATGATACTTCTTTGATGCATTCTGTAGGCATTTCCTTATTAATTACACAGCGATAAATTTCTGGCTGCTTTGAATGGGGAAAGAGAGGAAAAGACCTTTGAAAGTTGAAAAGTTTATGTTTTTAGTGGAAAAAATATTTTTATGGTTCTTACATCTTCAATCAATCGTAGTACGTAAGTAAATAACCATCAGCCATAGACTATCTGCATGGCCAATTTATGAGAGAGTGGGGGAAAAACACTTTTGCAGCAGTCGGTAGACGTTCTGATTTACAGAACTCAGTGTGGTTGCCTGAAAGCACATAAACTATGCACAGAAAAAGAAAAGTGATTGCTTTAGAAAGGTTGTTACATAGCAAAAAAGAGCACATATTCACTGAGAGAGTGACTGAGTCAAAAGACAGCACAATTAGAAATGAAGACAAGCATCAAAAGAGACATTTAATTCACCAAAGGTTAGATTACTATGCACAGAAATAGAAGATGCAGTTGTGAATTCATTCAACTGTAAGTTTCGTATTAGCAAGAAAGATTGAAGGGTCAAGTAGACACAGACAGGGGAGGACTAGAAGAGGAGTTAGGATAAATGAGATCTTTTCAACCCGTTCGAAAACATTAACTCGGATCCTTTTTGAAAGTACAAAACAGAAAGGTCTAGGAAATGGGATGAATAGACTGTTCATTCAAATAACAAATAATTAAATCTGGAGGTATTGTAAATGTAAGGGATGCCAAAGGGACATCAAAAACACATAACACACGGGAACTACACAGGCAGAAAGTATAGAGAGGGAAGAAGAAAATGAAATTCATAGGACAAAGTATAGCAAGATTAGATGATGTCCAATTCAGGTATATTTAATAATGGCCTTGAGTCACCAGAAAATTTCTAATGCTAAAATGACTTCCAAGTGATAACAGATAGGAAAATGAAAATGCAGATATATATCCACTCCATGACCAAATTAGCTCAACTGTTTTTGTGGTCCTTGCACTTGGCAGTGATCAGAATGACGGAACACAAGGGTGTGGATTCTCAAAGCCAGCTAAATTTCATGAAGCATGAACTTTATATTCAAATATGGTCTTTCAGTGAATGGCAGAGCAAATTTCAGGGCTGTAAATCCATACATTCCCTCTCTCTCAAAGACAGTCACAGGAGCATCTCTCCTGTGAAGACGGACTGAGAGAGTTGGGGTTATTCAGTCTGGAGAAGAGCAGGCTCCAAGGAGACCTTATTGTGGCCTTCCAGTATCTTAAGGGGGCTACAAGAAAGCCGGGGAGGGGCTTTTCAGGATGTCGGGTAGTGGTAGGACTGAGGGGAATGAAGCAAAACTAGAGCTGGGTAGATTCAAAGTAGACATTAGGCAGTTGTTCTTCCCCATGAGGGTGGTGAGACACTGGCACAGGTTGCCCAGGGACGTGGTGGAAGCTCCATCCCTGGGAGCCTTTAAGGTCAGGCTGGATGGGGCTCTGAGCAACCTGCTCTAGCGGGAGGTGTCCCTGCCCATGGCAGGGGGGCTGGAACTGGATGAGCTTTGAGCTCCCTTCCAACCTTGACAATTCTGATCGCCAAGCTATCCTATTAATGGCAGCTTTTCAGAGAGGCTGTCGCTATGTCCAGTCTCTCTGCAACTCTTTCTGTGCCAGAACTGAGGTTTTTTCACTGGGGTGGAAGAGCTGAACAACGACTATCAAAACCACCCATGCGTACAACTGACACTGTACAAAGCACTCGTTTGCTCAGGTAGCATTTTGGACAACTTTATTGCAGGCATAATATATTCCCTTCCACTGAATTGACTCTTCAGGCAGGAAGACCCACTGGACACGTATATGCATGACCTGATACAGTAGACATAACAGGGATGAGGCAGTTTTAAGCTGCATAAGCACAAAAAAGCAAAGAGGCATATTCCTCTTCACACGATGCTGAGATTGCACTTAGAAGTCCACTGCATGATGGTGTCATCTAGAAACTGTAGCAAAGACAGACAAGGTAAAAGCCAAATGACTGAAGAACTGAAAGGAGTGAGAGCAGAGGAATGGTTAAAATAACTTGGGCACAGTGTCTAAGCCTTTAACACGATCTTTTCTTTCACGTGCATGCATTTGAAGAAAAGTTTTTCCAACGGAGCAGTTACTGAAGAAACGAAAGATGTTCTCCTCTGCGATGGCAAGATCCATTTGAATTTAGTCCAGCAGCTGTTCGATCTGCCTGTTATTGAAATGAAACATGGTATGTTCTTTTTATGTCTGGTATTTGGTTTCACCTGAGATTTTTAGCGTAGAAGAGGAGAACAATTATCCCATACTTCAGGAAATTGAGATAGCTAGCTTTTTTTTTTTGGTAAGTATGTGCCTTCCTTTGTCTGAAATACAGCACGGTGTCTCTTGAAATCACGGAAATGCTAAGTAACTGCAGAACTACCTATTACCAGAGCAGTATGTGAGATTCCTTTGCAGAGGAAGGCTGAGAAAATAATTGGTACACTGTGTTACCTGGAAATAGAAATGTTTCCTTGTGCCCTTTCGGCATTTTGCTTTGCCCATCTTTACAAGCGTGTCCCAGAACTGACACCAGAGACTAGGTTGGAGAAAAATTCATTCAATGAATGAATTCAGTGGGGGATATATCTGTCGGTATCATGTAGCATTTGGGGTTATTTTAATGTAAGATAGACAATGAAGCTCAATATTCTGATTTGCCAATCTCACATTTCTACCACCCTCCAACGATTCCCAGGTAAGAACAGAAGCAGCTTGGCTAACCCTAACCCCACACCGTTTTCTGAACTGTCTTGTCCATGTCTGTTCATTGTGTGACCTTCTCAGCGACACAGATACTGTTATTTTTTAGCCATTTCTCTATAATGCTTCTGGTGGCTTTTCTCATCACAGTATATAATGATCTTACAATACACAGCAGCTGGCTATAATTATGATCTTCTTGCGTGGTTTCCACACTGAGGGATCCATAAATTACTCTCTGTCTTACCCTTTGTCCTAGCCCCTGCCAGACGGAGATGTGTGGGCTTAGTCGGTACACTCTGGCTTACAAGAAATGAATTCAACTGTTGGTGAAAACAAAAAGAAAAGGAAAGTAATAGTATAAGCTGTAGGATTCTAAATAATGATGATTACATACCAGATTGCTAAAGAATAGGCTTATTGATGAAAAAGAAACGAAGCCTAGGGTGTTACTGGTGCTGGCACCAAGGGCAGTGGGGAAAAGAGACGTAAAATATGTGCCATTGTGCCATTTGTATTCTGCTTTTCTCCTTGCTGTTGGTGAGAGCACAAGAATGAAGGGGCTACAAATGCAACACAGATCAGGGGAGCTGTCCTTATCCCAGAGACATGGGGCCATTTCAGTTTTCCCCTGGCTTAGCGCAATTTCTGACACTTGTTCCAGCAGACTGGGCCTACAAGAAAGCTGGGGAGGGCCTGTTTACAAGGGCATGTAGCAACAGGACTAGGGGCAATGGTTTTAAACTAGAGAAGGGTAGACTGGGATTGGACGTTGGGAAGAAAATCTTTACTCTGAGGGTGGTGGAACACTGGAACAGGTTGCCCAGGGAGGTGGTGGAGGCCCCATCCCTGGAGACATTCAGGCTCTGAGCAACCTGCTCTAGCTGAGGATGTCCCTGTTCCCTGCAAGGGGGTTGGACTAGGTGACCTTTAGAGGTTCTTTCCAACCCAACCCATTCTATGATTCTCTGAAGATAGGGATATGCAGGTTCCAGATTTTTGTGAGCAATCTCTCTTGACCGTACAGCGCAGCAGAGGCATATGTGAAAAAACTCTGCTTGCTGTCGAGGCCTGAGCTATTTCCCCACAGGTTCCTGCAACGACACAACATAGTTTTGCAGGGCGCAGAGGATACCATTTTGGGCCTGTACTTCCAGCTCTTGATTTTGGAAACAAATGTCCATAATGAAAAAAGAGAGAAAATCTATTTCCAGCTCTATAGAAGAGTCGAATGTTTAATATTTAATTAGCAGAAGACCACTCCTCAATTTCATGCATTAGGCTTCAGAGATATCAAAAAGACAATGTCTCAGAACCATCCCAGCGTTTCCCTCTTTCTGTTCAGCTTTTCTGAAATTGAGTCTGTTTGTTGACAGCAAAAAGAACAACTGACACAAGAACCTTTCTAATACGCAATGAAATCCTGCAAAATTACCAGCTTTGGGGCAGGCATAGCTATGTAGATTTTCATTCGGTTCCGATCAGTATAGGTTTACATTCCTAAATCTTTCCTTTGCCACAAGGCATGAATATTAACTGTGATGCTTAAAAAGATGACTCCCATCTTTTAGTATTATGTAATTAAAGGGGATGTAATGAAGAGGGTGCTCATGTTACAGTGACAGCCTAGCATTTTTTACTATGAATAAACACTTAAATATACTTGGGAGGGGGAAGAATTCACAACTGTAGGCCAAATTCATACCCACAGCAAGGCTCTCGAGATCACCAGAGTTATACAAGCAATGAACTTGGTCTCATCGCTTGCACTTTAAGCCCAGGACGACTGTAATACAATTACCTGCACTAAATATAACCTGTCGTATAGTGCCTTGGTGCTGGCACACAGAAGTCTCCCTCTTCAGCAGGTCATCACTGTAATAATTGTGCAGAGCAAGAGGGTACTACACTATACACAAAGATTTTCCACATGGAAATATTTTGTGAGATACGCTTCAAAACAAGTGTTACCAATGACACGGGGCATTTCAATCATTTCAATGGATGGAAAGAAAAAGTCCCAAGAGTTAGACAAAACCTTTATCCATCTGACCAACAACACGACTATCAGTTTGGACAGTAGAATTTCCACTTTCAGGCCCATTGCTTATGGAATTTGGAGTCCATCCAGAATTAGAAAGAAAGTATTAAGAGTAGAAGATTAAAGATTCATGGTTTGAAATGCCAATCTTCTTATGATGTAACAGGTGACACGACAACATGCAATAGTGTCGCAGCCTGGAAAAGTGCTTTGTTAATAGTCTAAGGAGGGGAGATTTGCCTTCCCCAGGAACACGCTTCATTATGGCTGACAAAAATTAAGCACAGATCTGCTGGATTTTCTACATTTCCTTTTTTTTCCTTTTCACATTCCTTTTCAAAAGGCAGTTTAACCTCCCAAAATGAAAAAGTAAACCAACAGAACATAACGGGGCTTTCTGTACCTCCGATCCCAGCTAATGCCTTGCTCAGTAATGACTCAGGGTCAGACATCTGAAGGAAAACACGTGATACAAGAGCTCCCACGATGCTTTTCTGTTGCCACAAATTTCCTTTTACTTTTTCATAAAATGTCAAACTGAAAAAAAAGGACAAACAGAGAATGCAGTATTTTCTATAAGAACTGCAACATCCAGTCCCAAAGGAAACAGATTAATCACTAGAAAAAATATACGTGGTACACGTGGCTTCATTGTCAAGCTGCTTTGCAAGGGGAAGTAAAAAACAAAGGTTTATTTTCTGCTTCTGTGCAACACAGAAAGTGAACCTGAATGATTTAGATGTCTTCATTTTTCATCTTGCCTCTTTTTTTTCCAGAAAAAAATATTAAAAATGCGATTCAGATTTTGTTCCTTCTCCTCTTTATAAGCAGACTCGATAAATAATTAAAGGACAATAGATTTTATTAGATATTCTTTTGTAAAACATGATTTTTTTAAATAAATCATCTTGAAGGTGTAACTTCTTTCCATTTGCTATATGAAATTGAAAACATACTGAACAATCTCGGCTTGACAGTAACGGAGATGGAAGCCCCTACTTCTAGGACAAATATGCCACAATCATTTTCTTTGCCAACCTTTCCGGTTTTTATGATCACTTCAGCATCTGAGTAGAGCAGACGAGTGAAAACAATAAGCAGAAGTAGATGTCACAGGGACAAAACTCATCATGGAAAGGCTGGCTGAGTTTTCAGAAAATGCAGATACAGTTTATCAGAATTTGCCAAGATGCACCTTGGGTTTCAGTTTAAGTTAAATAAGGGGCGAAACGCCTCAAACCTTCCAAGATCTTTCATTTAGCTCTCCTTTGCATTTACACGAAGGTGTGTTCAGCACGGATTGTCAGACCTTAATGTCATTAGCCTAATAAGGCTTTAGTGCACAAAAAGGAAGCCTGCTCTGCTTGCGTGCTGGCTGACTTTTTCAAACGTGCTCCTACATTTTACGTAATCAGAGCAGTAGACTCATTTTCTTTCCTTTTTTTTTTTTGCTTCATTTTTCTAGGCTCTTCTTGGATTGTCCTCACCGCAGACAAGGACGGCTTTGTGCCATTAATATTCAAAGCAATGCAAGAGATAATCATAAGGGATGGAAGTGACAGTTCAGAAGCCTGCGGAGGTCACTCCTACAAAAAAAGCATTTCAATGCGACCCCCAAGCAGAGTGACATAATATCGGAACAAAGAACACCGACAACCTTCTTCTCTCTCACTGTACAGAGACATTCCGCAGCGTCAGAAACTCGGTGACTAGAAAGCTGTCTTCACTACTTTCAACCTATTTTAACTGTAAAATCTGCGGCGTGGTTACACTGTAGCTAAATCCTAGGGCTGGCTGGACCCTCATGACTTCTTCTGAAGGATCAGACCTGGGGTGAAGTTTACCACAGCTGGCTGCCGGTGGACTGGAGCAGAGAGACCAGCCTCTAATTGTGGTGTACAGTCCACACAAAAGCTGAAGAAAATACAACTAAAGAGCGACAATGAAAATTGGGAAGGGAAGGGAAAAAAAAAAAAAAAAAAGAAGAAAACTGCTTCAGGCTCCCTTTGCTGTTCCAGTTGGATCCCATGGAAACCTGCGATGTTTTCAGAAATGCTTGATTTTTCTATGAAAATGTTCAATTACTGAAAAGGCTGCATCACTGTCTCCTGCCTGTCAGTGTCTTCTTACACAGCATGTAGATTTATACATGCGCACAGAAGAGAAAGAAAAAAACCTTCCGAGGTCAGTTGAGGATCAAAGACGTGGAACTTAAAACTTCATTTGGCTAAACGCAGATGTCTACACGGATTATCTAGACTCCTGTATCATCTGACAAAAAATAAAAGGACTTCCCCAGCAGATTACTCATGCCCTAACACAGATTTCTAAAACTGAGCATGGTGAACCATTCCTGTTAAGTAAGTAACTAAGTGCCTATTCCTTTCCACTGCCTGCAAAAGCAAGCTCAGGTGACTAGTTTAAACACAAACATTTACATTCACCTCACCCTCTGCAACAAAAGGCAACGCAGATACATGTGAAAAGCAGGCAGACTCGGGGAAAATTAAACTATCGTGATGATGGTGACAGAAATAGGCATAAGGGAAGAAGCGAAAGAACTCCCTGTCTGCCGCTGGATGCGGAGAGGGATGAAGGGTAATGAGTAGCCATGTGTGCGAGGTGCAGCGCTTTGTACTGCTGGACAGGACCCCGCAGAAACCATGGACAGGCATGTCGTCTGCTTCCCCCTGCACGTTCAGGGAAACATAAAAGGGATGAGACTTATTTAAGCTATTAAGACTTGTTTTTCATGTTGTGCATTTTGGGTCTTGTTAAAACTCCTGGAGAGTCTTCTTTCCCTGCCTGGGAACTATGGCGAGGCTGGTAATAGGGCATAGATACACTAAAATCCAGTTACGATACTTCACTTCATGCCAAAGCTGGATCAAGAAGGTAGATCTATGGTCTGAAGGCACTTCATGGGTTTGGAGGTTTGACATTAGTTACATTCCAGTGATGCAGCCAGAAATCTCATGAGGAACAGTTTCAGTTCCTGACATAAAGAAACAGTTTTAATTCATTGAATTAAATAATGTCCTTCTCACACAAGTATCCTCCCAGAGCCAAAGAAATCATCATTCTAAATCACCTACAACCACAGGGATGCAATGTAGCCAGGTATATTTGTGCTACTATGTCCACAAACATCTTTTTAAGCAGCCTCAAGAAGGATTCCTGTTTGTAAAGGAAAAAACAAACAAACAAACAAACAAAATAAATCTGACCTTTTAACTATTAAATACTTCCATCATCTATTACTCTACAGTTATTTGATTAATTGGATTGCCTGCTACTTTGCATTAAAGTCGTATTCAAAGAGGGATTTGTATTATTGCTGCTTTAAAATTTGGAGTGAAGTCGTGCTTTCCTTCACTGAAATCACAAATCATTGAAATCCAGTAGGTAACACAGAGGTTCACAAACGTAGTATAGTGAGGGGAGACAATATCAGATTTCAAAATGACGCAGCATGTTCCAGAGCAGCGCCTGTTTCTAATCCCGCAAATACACTGGAACAACGCCCTTGTGTCTCACAACAGGGGCTGGTATTTACAATACTTATGCTCTGGCCAAGTAAAAATAAATTCAATTATAACTAAATAAAATGATGGGAGGATATATTTTAGAAGATTACTCAGGCTGAACCAAAGGAAGAACTAAAAGGAGATTTTTCTCAGAAATAGTATCTTCTACAGGTGTTTGGTCCACTGGAAATAAGGCTAATGAAACACACAAAAAATGTGTTACATAGAAGAGTCCTGCACTCTAAACTTGAGGGGAAAATGGGTTGATAGCACAGCAAGACACTTTTATTTGTACTGTATAGTTTCTCTGAGTTCATGATATACATTATATACATTATTCATAAGGACTTCGTCATTGCTACAGAAATACATTCTACCTTTTGTAATCTTCATGCCTTAGTGCGGTTGCAAGAGCCAAAAGGGGAATTCTGAGAAGGTGAAAATCTTGACTAGCAGAGATCAGCAAGTATCTAGGCATCAAAGATGCCTCAGAACTTATAATTATCACAAGACATTTCACCGTCAGTCTGTCACTACCATTTTAATTTTTCACGTATTACTCTGCTATAAACCAATCTGAATGTTGAGAAGATCAGGAGTGAAAGGAGCTTCTTTGAATGGCCGTTACAGTTTGGTTTGGTTATGTTTGGTGTGGTTTGGTTTGGTGGAGATAAAAAGAGGCAAACAAACTTTCAGATGACAAAACAGGGAAATAACTGGCAGGGAATAACTGGCTGTAAAATTCAAAAGCTCAGTTCTGTGATGCTTAATGAATTTTTGGATTCATTCTACTTTGGTCACATTGTTTTCCTCACTGCACAATTCAAGGGCGTTTGAACCTAAGGAGGAACTAATCTGCCTGAAGGTGCTAACATCACCCAGCACAACCAGGCTGGTAACAAACAAGGACTCTAGTTCATCTTGCTGGACACTTGCAGTTTTATAGGAAGGCTTAGGAAAAATATTCTATCAATTAAAATTGTATAATGTTAAGGAATAGCACTGCCCTCTCAGCATTTATCAACACACTGTTACATACATATATTTGAAAATAAGTGTTTAAATCACATATATGCACTTAAAAATAAACAATAAGCAAATGAAGAAATATTTGTTTTCAGGTAACGATTTAGAAGCGCAGTGCAGGACTGTCTTATGGAGTGTCTGTCACAGGGCTGTAAAGTTAAAATTGAAAGTAATAAAAGCAGTGGAAGAAGTGCTGAAGAGATGCATGCAAAGCAGAGGATAAATTTTCAGCTTCGGTTTGGACGGAGAACAGATGGAGAATCAGTGAAGTAGAGAGACGTAAGACGACTGTTCTATTAAGCACAAGCTGTACAGAAGGGGTTTTGCACAAACAGTGACAAAGGCCTGTGGAAAATCAAAGGAGTTTGTACTAAAGGAGTTGAGCAGACAGCAGGCTGTGAAAAGGAAAAAAGGATAGATTGAGAACCATTCACTGTCTTCCAGAAGGGCTATTTTATAGGGCCAAAAAATATCAGTTTAAAAAAGAGGGAGATGTTCAGATCGCCTAAATTTAATGAAGACAAGCCCTCTGTTAGGCTCCTTGTTTCACTGGCAGAAAGGACAGGCTCCTCTGGAAGTACGATGAGACTACTGGTGTGAGGTTCCTGTCCAGAGTCACCCCTTAGGGGAGTCTGTCCTCTGTAATTAAACCAGAGGAAAGCTCAGAGCTCAAATCAGAAGTCAAAGCAGAACGACTACACCCAGTGTGTCACACCGGTGGGCTCTCAGAAAACTAAACAGTGTACCAGCTCCGCCAGAACATTTCCCCTACGGGGAATAAACAACATACCAGAAAGTCTAAATTTCTATTTTAATGGCTCCGTATCTTTATCCAGCACATTTATATGCATCCTCGGCTATTTTTAAGAGTTGGTTTCTCTTTACTTAAAAGTACAACCTGCTTCAAAGTAAAGTTAGAAATCACCTTACACTTTCCATAGCTCTGCTGCTAAGCACGCAGCAGTTTGCTTTGCTCTTCATGGTTGCTCGGGGTGACCCACTTCTTGAGAAAATGCTTCCACCACAAGCTCTATCATGCCGGATAGGCTTTTTCGGTTTTGATCTTGAAAGAAAATAATTGTGAGAATGTAATAAAACAATACAAAAATTAAATGCAACAACTCTACTGGCCGGTCTATGATGCTGACTTTGCCCAATGAAACTATTACTTTTATATTTTTCATAATAGGTGAAAAGTGAGAGATCACTGCAGGAAGTGTACGATGTAGGCCCTGCATCACCCTTAACTAGTTATTCCCTGTTTTCCTCTACTACTCCAGAATATTATCTATATTCGTGTGAAAAATCTTTAAGTATCTATTTCCTTTAATATGTTTTTAACCACTGAAATAGTATAAATAGTACCATCAAGCCTAACTTCCTTTCCCCTCATTCTCATTTTTGTGTTTTCTCAGCTCAGACAATCAACATCTTTTTAGCCTTTTCTAATTTCAGGTTTTCCTACCTCAATGGAAAACCACAAGCACTGGACTATTTTCCCCATCCAATACATAGTTGGAGTCCTTCTCTCTAACCCAAGACAGCGTTAGCTATTCTTAAGTAACTCCTGACAGATTTATCTAACTTGTTCTTAAAAAACCCCAGCATACAATGCCAGATTTGAATTACAAAACCAATCCTTTAGACCTGGACTCCTGTGACCTGGGGTTGGACTAGACGATCTTTCAAGGTGCCTTCCAACCCCTAACATTCTGTGATTCTGTGCCCTAACTTTTAAGTACGTGGAGTCAGGCAAGACAGATCATAGCGGTCCTGCAATTTCACACAGCAACGTATGAATTTTCTCCGTTGTCCCACACAACAGAAATTAATGCATATATTCATGATTTAAATGTTAATAGTAATTTTATATGGTTTTATATATATGTATGATATCAACCAATATTACGGTTTCATTTTTCTAAGAGACGGAGGCAATTTCACAACCTTTCTGTGAAACGCAAGCTCACTCTGCTGAGATTCAGAACTTCCCTGCTGCTGCTATTATCCAAAGGACAAGTGGAGGATTGCCATTATCTACCAGCAATGACCTTTGGGTACCTCAGACGAGTTTCCAAAGCGCTCAGTGCAGTTCAGCCTCTGCTTGCAGGGAGCCAAGGCTGTCCTTGAACTTGACACTTCCCTTTCCTCCACTCTCATTTGACACAGAAGTGTGAACAGCCAGGTGTGAGCAAATGTTTGGAGGCACGTGGTGCCCAAGGGCAGCGCTGGCACAGACAGATTTCCTGCGCAGGAGGTGACATTTTCAAACCATTAGTACTTGACAACCTGTGTCTTTTGGCAAGGATCCATCCCACTTGTCAGCAAGCACCGTGATATCTTAACACACAAGGGAATATGGAGCCAGGAGAGCAATAGATTCAAACACCACGGTGGAACACTACAGAGAAGAATGAACCAAAGCTCCAGGCGCATGCAAACCATTACAGATTGTTAGGGATTGGAAGGGACCTCAAAAGATCATCTAGTCCAATCCCCCCATTGCCAGAGCAGGATCACCTAGACCAAGTTACACAGGAACTCGTCTAGGCGGGTTTTAAATGTCTCCAGAGAAGGAGACTCCACAAGCCCCCTGGGCAGGTCACTTCAGAGGCAACAGCCACGTCCTTCTCATCAAACATACTTAATACATTTCAAAACTGTAAAAGGCAGTGCAGAAAGACACAGCCCATGAATATTGCTTTAAAAATAAGTAAATAATTCAGAATTGTGTGCTAATTTCAGCAGAGAGAAAAAGCTCTAGTGTCCTAACTGAAATTTAGCAGTGGGATGCTGAGGTGAAGTTTTCCAAAGCGCTACTGGTGAAACGCCTTCTTGCTCTCCACTGGACCCCTGCTCATTCATCCTGCAGTCGCTGGATGGAAATGTATGGAGCCCAAAATGTGTCTGGCTGAAAAAACCCTACCAAAATACTTTTAAAGTGGATCGGTTTCTCAATTCAGCCTACAGCTCAGCTGCACAGTGAGGAAGGCATCATGATCCTTAAGCCACACCAATGAATTACTAACTTGCCTGCTGCTACCCTCTCTCATACCTTTTATCTATCAGTGAATTCTGTGTCTCTGTAACAATCTATACATTTCTTTTCAAGTTTAGTACTTCAGTGCATTTTACAACAAGGCATTTCTTTATATTTTACCTACAGTAGACAGCATAACCAACAATTAACGAACTAGTCACAGTTTGATTTCTAAGTATGACGCTGATTGTTTCCCTTGTTATCCTTCCCTCAGAAACTTAGTTCACCTCAAAAGAAGTCAAATAAACCAAAAAAAGTGTGTCAAAATACTGTAAAAATTTCCCTCGAACTTCAAACAGGTCACGATTTCACAGTTTGTCAACATTCTTACACTCGTGTAACTTGGATCGGGCTGTCATCTCCATTCCCGGGTCTACCTTGCCTTATTAACGTTTCATTCAGATGTCAATGATATTGCTATCAACACAAAACGTAACTACGCTGATCTGCGTTGATACGCTGTTGTCTCCAAACCCTTGTACCTGTTAATAGCATAAAAGAAAACCGCATGAGAACAGCGAAATGCAGCATTAGCCTAAGAAGCAGCAAAGATGAAAGCAGCGCTTTTGCAGATTAGTTACATAAAAGGAAAATAGAAAACGCAACGGTAGGAGATGGAAGTATCTAGGACTGAGTAGTTCATTGCTACAAGAAAGGGTTCTTGCAGCTAGATTTACAAACAAGGAAAAAAGGTGTCTATAGGTGGTGGTACAAGTAAAAGGGAACTCCAGGCGCCTTCTAGAAAGACGAAGATTTTGAACTCTCTCTCTTGCATCACATTGATTTATATCTGTGAGCCTGCGATTTGCGTAGTAGCTTATAGTTACAAGGATGTGTAATTTAAAAGAAGATACTATTTGTTCTGAAGAGGTATGTCTGAAAATGTCCTTGGAAAGATTATTCCCAAGGAATACTGTCATATCAAAAATCCTTATTTACCACGTACTTGTTCTACCCAAATCATTTTTAAAATGGAAAGACTCTCAAAAGGTTATCTCGTTTTTAACGTACATGATGGTATTTTGGTTTTGCATGTTATTTATGGTACACAACAAACTAGTCAGGAGACTAGTCAGGAGACTAATTTTCACTTCCTAACACTTTCACATCAGTGCGAGTACATCAGTTTGACACAGAACTTCATCCTGGTGGACTGGAAGGTCCATTTTCCTGTCCCAAAGCAAAGATTTTGACTATTTACTGTTTATTCCTTTGTCTTTTGCAGCTGTCTGTTAAATACCTGAAAACTGTTATGTCCGTTACATCTCCCTTTAGTTTTCTTTTCTCTAAGCAACACCACTCCTTCAGTGTGTCTTGCAGACATCCACCCTGGGCCTCTTGTTCCTCTGCCCTACGCTAGCATTCAGCACGTCAAACTGCAGCAGAGTTAGCAGAACTTAGCCGAAGGCCCGCTTCAGGCTGGTGTAGGTTTGTACATTCAGGAGAAGCAGGTAGTCACAGCGTGAACAACTGCAGGGGGTGAAAAACTTTCCTGCGTGAGCTCAGTACATTGTCCAGGCCTTCTCCCGAGTGTAGATAACAGCCAGAGGGTTGAAAACTAATTTAGACAACAGCCTGCATCTCCTCTGTCTCTGCAACAACCAGCAAAGAGTTGGATCTGATTAAGCCCTACCTGCTAAGGCAGGCTTCAGGAGATGAGGTAGCTGCTTTAGGAGATGAGGAGATGAAGGCAGTAATTCCTATTCACTCTGTCACCATCCTAATCCCACAAATTTTCACTGATCCCCTCCATTTCTCAAAGCCTGGAGCCACAAGGAGCCCCCTGCAAGAGCTTGCACTACAGAGCACAAAATTCAGTTTTGCCGACAATATGGAAAAACTGTGACCCCTTCTGGCTTGACTCAGCCAAGTAGAATTGACAAGATGTTCACGTGTCTCGCACACCACAATCCTGTTCACGCAGCTCTCAGCGATATTTGCCTTCTTGTCACAGCATGATACCAACTCGGGCCTAGGTAATTTTCTGCAAAATTGCTCATCTTACACTGTCTTTGTTACTAATCACCTCCAAAAATTAAGAAGAAACGTTGTTAATCTAATAACAAAAAGTACGTAAAACATCTGTACCTTTTACCTACTGATCTTAGGCTTCACCACATCATATTTTACAGGTCTAAACTACATGACAGTGCCTCATTAAGTTTTCCCAGAAAGAAATGTATCAACTTGCTCACTCAGTCATAATCTGGATTAAATATATATATATTTGAAATGATGAAGTTAACAGGAAGCATCTTCAAATCATTCTTTTCCCTTAAAACATGACCTTCTTTCAATGTGTATACATAAGAGCAAAGAAAAAAACCCATGGAGTGCATAAATACTGACTCTACAGCTTATCTTCCCAGCACATCTATTTCCCCCTCTCTCCCCACCATTCTCTCCCTTTAACAGATATTCATCTCTTCTTTCTCCTATTTTCTTATTAACGTTGTGTTTCAAACTAATTTGAAAAGCAGACGCCCGAATGATACAACAAATTAAGTTACGAGAAGGCAAATCTGTTCTCCGCGCAGGGACTGAGAACAGATTTGTGAGGCTGTTCAGTGTTTAAGGATAAGCCTGGCTCCATGTAAGCGCACATTTTTAAAAGACAAAATGTGTGCTTTAAATGACCATGGCTGTAGGAAACGATTTCTAGAATTTCAGCATTTTAAACACTTTTCCTTGCATAATTTCATTGCCTTGTTTCTCTACCTTACACACATCTCCTGAGGGGTTCTGCATCATTGAAATCCCCGAAGTAACAGATGCACCACATAGATCAGCCGCAAACAGCTTGAAAAGTATAGAAAATAAAAAAGAGAAAGAAAACAGGAGATGTTTATTTGCATGACAGCTACTGAGAAATAACTGCTGTGGCTCTGCACATCACGGCTGTGGGACTAGCCATGGCTAGTGGCTGCTGGCCAAGCAGCCTACAGCAATTTTCATGCTGTTCTACATCGCAAAACAACCAGCCTGTGGTTACATAAATAAGATACACGCTGCTGGGTGTGGAAACAAACACCTAGGTGGAATAATATCTGCCTACACACCATCCTGGCACTCTGGTAGTCATTTTTGATCCAAATATTATACACCTGACCATGTTTGGCAGACCTGCAAACAGCTACTAGTTTGGGTGATATTTTTGGCTCATTTGTAAAACTCAATTAGCATTTATATGCATAAGAGAATTTACACAATGAAAATAAAAGTCTTTGAAAAGGGGGGGATTGGACTAGATGATCTTCAGAGGTCCCTTCCAACCCCCACCATTCTGTGATTCCGTGATACTTGTATAATTATAGGCATAGGAAACAAAAATAAATATTTAATGTGAAAATACCTTCTGAGGCATTCTTAAATAGCGGTCTCTTCATCTGATAAAGCTATTTTTAAATGTTTCTTTCTCTATATTAATATGGACGGTTGATTTAAGTTTATATGAAAAGAGCAAGACATGAAATCATCAGTGTTAAACAACGTTCTTTGTAAGATTACAGGAATAAAACTATACTCGGCGAACTGTTACTGTCTAGTAAAGCCTCTGCTGGCTCAGGTTCGCAGGCACTCAGGACCAGCTCCCCAGGCACCCTCTCTGCCAACAAATGATGTACCACAGTGTAGAGTGTCCAAGCCCTTGCAATCTGTAGAGAGAAGAGAGTTGAACTGGAAAACAGCCCTCACCAACCCACCAGGTGCGACAGAGGTGCAGGCAAGAGACTCATAGAATCACAGAATGGTTTGGGTTGGAAGGGACCTCTAAAGGTCATCTAGTGCAACCCCCCTGCAAGGAGCAGGGACATCCTCAGCTAGAGGAGGTTGCTCAGAGCCTCCTCCAGCCTGATCTTGAATGTCTCCAGGGATGGGGCCTCCACCACCTGTTCCATCACCCTCATGGTAAAGAACTTCTTCCTAAAGACAGAGAGCAGCAACTCCTAGTGCTGTCACGTTCTTACAACTGTTGCTAAGTGTGTGCTTCCCAGAGCTAAAAGAAAGAGCAAATACAATGATGGCCGTTGCCCTCTCTCAAGCAGAGCTCACCTCTGCTCACCTCTCAGAGGGGCAGAATACACTGCAGCCCTAATTCTGGGAGTATCTGATCAGATATTACCGGACACGGGGTAATTGGCACAAGTTACTCCTTGGGAGATTCCTACTGGACTCTAGAAGAAAATTTTTCACCATGAGAGCAATTAGATCTTGGAATAATCTCTCAAGGAAAGTGGTGGATTCCCCGCAATTAGACAATTTTAAGACTCAGCTTGACAGGGTGCTGGGCCAGCTCATTTAAACTATATTTCTTTACCTTGAAAGGTTGGACTAGAGGATCCTTGAGGTCCCTTCCAACCTGGTATTCTATGATTCTGTGATACTGTGAACATAAGCATAGATTCCTACAGGAAATTGTTGAGATTTCTTTTTCAATTCTGGGCTAGTTTTGGATCGTCCTCTCCACAGTTGTGTCCTGTCTGTTGTTAATGACAGAGAAAGAAGAAAACAGGAGAAATCAGAACCGTGTTTTGCGGTTTTCTTATGAACTCTTACACACCTGAGACTGTGTATTTGTGGAGCAACACAGAAAAGCTGGCATTTGGTCCACTGCTTATCTTTCTAAACCAAAAGTGTCACCTTGGAAATCTTTTAATTCCCTCAAATTTGTTAGTTAGTTAGTTACAGGCACTCACAGCATCAGCTGCCTGACGCTGGCAGAAAGACTCATTTTCATTTCAGAAATACAACTGTTCAAGTCCTGTTCTCCACCTCTAGCTCCAATTCTCCACCTCTCGTTGCAGTTCTCCACTTCTTTGCTGAACAAGCTTCCAAAGGAACCGACAAACTAACTGCTTTCGATTTGAATGGCAGGCATTTCTCCTTCCCTTTGCAGGTGTAATCATGGAAAAACAGAGTTCTTACTCCTTGTAGTCTTCTAAAACACACCAACCCATCTTTCAGCACCTTGCAGGTGCACTGTTGGGTATAAACCAGTCCAATTATGTGCAGGCTTTTTTGCATAGAGGCAGCACATGGAATTTTACCTTGATTCCCACAGGTGCATAGATATCCTTACCTGTAGTGCATCATAGGTCATTGAATTTTATCTAACACCCACTTAATGAGCTCAAGAGATTTGTCTGTGACTGAAGTAAAATCTGCATTTCAGTAAGAAGCCCCTGAAAGCCATCAAGGTTTAACTTGGAAGATGCGGTTAGAGGATCTGATCTGTTGGTGTTTTGTTCTACTATAAACTCACAGCTGTGTCTTACGTACTTGAAATCATCCACGGCTCCTGTTAAATCTTATTTCTCTTTAGTTCTGATTTTTTCCCTCTGTAAAGGCACTCATGCAATATAGCCAAGTCACCACCTAGTGTTCTGCTTCGGGTAAGTTTGAGCTACTCACGTGTTTGAGCTACTCACGTATTTGACCTTGCAACTGCTTCAAGCATTTTTGCTTTCATACCTTTGGCAGCTCTTTAGGGCACCTTCTCCAGTGTTTCAACATCCTATCAAAACTGTGGGTTTCAGAAATGGTATGATGACCGGACTGCTCTGCAGAACTCAGCAGTGACAAAGAGGTACAGTCTTGCAATATGATTGACTTTAACAAGGCCTCAGAGACTTATCGGTTGTGTCTTATACATGAGGACCGAAGAAGTTGCATTGGAGTCGTTCTGTATCATATTTCTATGCTTTTTTCACTCAAATGTGACCTTCTGAGGAAAAGAAAAACAAACACAAGCCAAAGCAGGTACATATCTCATCCTGCATCTTTATCTCGTGCAGAAGGATCCAAATAATTCTTGGAACTTGCAGGCTTCACATTCAGGCCAGAGTTTTATCTGCCAGATTGTAGGAACCATCTGTCTTACCACCCTCTGGCCCCAACGTGGGTGAACTGACCCTGCTACCAAGGTGAGGTCAATCACACCGATGATGTCCAAACCACCAGACAGCACTCACATGATGGGATACTCCACACTGGGGGCTCAACATTGTCCAACCTAGCACATCTCCTCTCTCCTTTGGTCCCTTCTCAGGCTTTACACTGATGCAGCCACAGCAGGGGGGCGTGGATTGGTGTTACAGAAGAGTCTGGGAAGACCCCACTGAGAAGCAAGGTTCAGACTGGATGAGGTGTGCCTGGATCCAGTTTTAGTCCCCGACTGTGAAGAGTTCAGACCCTAGGTTCTGCCACTGAGTCAGTTTATTTCAGTTTGATCAGCTTGAGCTGGGTGCCTCTGGAGATGCACACCCTTCAGTAATTTCCCTGTGCCTTTTAAGGCCTCCATCTATTACATGAAGTGTTCATGTGCCCGTCCATGCGACATGCACAGGCTTTTTGTCCAGTTAGCCTGTTTAACAGCTGCTCTTCCCCCATGCTGATTTTTTCTACTCGTGTACTTTCACCATCTTCCCATCTTATCTCCACCTGGATTTCCTCTGTTTTCTGTTGGTCTGTTGGCTTTCGGATGGAACGGTTTCTCTCTTTCCTTGAAGGTCCTTTCCCTGAATTACAGGTTTGGTCCAGCTTATCACAGAATCTCAGAACGTCAGGGGTTGGAAGGGACCTCGAAAGATCGTCTAGTCCAACTCCCCTGCCAGAGCAGGATCACCTAGAGCAGGTCACACAGGAGCACATTCACGCTGGTTCTGAACATCTCCAGAGAAGGAGACTCCACAACCCCCCTGGGCAGCCTGGGCCAGGCTCTGGCACCCTCACTGCTAAGAAGTTTTTTCTCATATTTAAGTGGAACCTCCTGTGTTCCAGCTTACACCCGTTACCCCTTGTCCTATCATTGGGTGCCATCGAGAAGAGCCTGGCTCCATCCTCCGAACACTCACCCTTTACGTATTTATAAACATTACTGAGGTCCCCCCTCAGTCTCCTTCTCTCCAAGCTCCAGAGCCCCAGCTCCCTCAGCCTTTCCCCAGCAGGGAGATGTTCCACTCCCTTCAGCATCTCTGGGGCTCTGCACTGGACTCTCTCCAGCAGTTCTGAGTCCTTCTGGAGCTGAGGGGCCCAGAGCTGGACACAACACTCCAGCTGTGGCCTCCCCAGGGCAGATCAGATTCGAGCAGAGCAGATCAGAGCACTGCCTGCGTAGCTCTCCCCAGCCCCTCCATCCCCAGCCCCGTCAGGATTTGCGCCCCTCTCGCTCAGCAAAGCACCACGAGCTCCAATTCCGCCGCGTTTTTTAACTCGTTTTTATTAATTCCACCACTCTACAAGCCAACCATCGTAAGCCCCCCGTCAACCCCATCCCAATCCATTCCCTCTTCCTTCCCTCCCGCCCCCGCCTCAGCGGCCGCAGCTCTCCGGGTGCCCTGAGGACACCGCAGGGGACGGGCCCCGCGCGCGGGCGG
>WEIS01007752.1:317-15513 GCA_013389965.1 Todus mexicanus | reverse complement strand
AAGTAATAATTGTTGACAGTTTTGAGCTGACTGTTAACTTTGAAGGATATCATTACAAGAATATTTCCCACTATGGTTATTAAGCTTACAATTGCAGTTACAGCGGCAATAGTAATGACTTCCCAGAGGCTATGCCCTTCTAACTGCTTATGGCTGATGGATGAACTGTTTGCAACAGTAGAATTGCTGAATAAGTTTACTTCCATTCTTGTTCTTGATGTATTGTCATCACGATCTTAGCAGTGTCACCTATTGCTTTCTCTACTCAAAAATATTCTTTTGGAGACAGCTGTAAAGATCAAAGAAAATAATTAGAAAAAGAAAGCAGCTCATTAAATAGTACAAAGTTCCATTAGAGTTCCGTAAAACACTTGCAAAAAAGTCTATCAAATTACTGTTCTCTCTTTTTGCATTTTGATTATTGTCTCTACCATGGTGAACATAACTAAACCACACATGTACATTCTAGGACAAGGTACTCTGGCATCTTATGACATTACTCAATGCAATCAAGACAAATTGTTTCTTAAGACAGTCGATCATCTTTCACCCTAACTCTCAGAACATTATTTACTTTGGTCTTGGCACTTGTCTTTCATTAACTGCAAGCTTTCATAGCCTATCCGTTTCCTGCATGTCATCATCTATCTTTTGTACTAAGTAGTTTTGTCCTGTGTCTCATTGACTGAATACATCAGTATTTCATAGACACCTGCTGAAACTTCTTTCACTGTCCTCTTCCTTGCTTTCATTGTTTCCTTCATTTTTGTCCCAGGTCTCAGAAATATCCACAGAAGCATATAATCATTCTCCTTCAAATCCTCCCTAATGATTATCTTTTGTGATAGAATTTGATGATGGCAAGTTTCCTGGTGTACTGAGACAACTATTGTACTACCCAAAATGGTTGTCCTCTATCTCTGTGTGTCTGTCATCTCCTGTTCTGTATTTTGATGTTTGTGCATCTGTACTCTGTTTATACATGATATATATTGAACATGACTCAACAGGATTCTAGTTCGTCTATAGGCCTTGCAGTCTAGTAATAGTCAGAATACATGCATGTTGGTCACCCATACATTTGGCTCTCTACAGCCTCCAGAGTTAGTCTAGCAGCCAAGAACAGCTAAAGTGCCACAACACTCCTAAAGAGGTAAGGTAAGAGACCTCCCATGTGAGGTAAGAAATTTCATCCCGGCTCTGCATTCTGCAAAGACTCCCCCAAGTCAGAGCCGTCCTGATGGCTGGGCACGCTGGCTTTACAAATCTTTACACAACCTTGAAGTGTAGGAATCCATTTAATGTGAAACAACGGTGTGTGGAGCAGCTGCATTGCTGTGACAGGCAGCTGAGCTGTGAGAGATGAATTTGTGTCTTTGCTACATAGCAGAGATAAGAAGCTCACGCTTCTTTTTCTGTGGGCAGTCAGCACAATTGTTCAGCATGACAGCAACTTCGTATCATTAAATTTTCAAGTGTGGCAGTGTGGTAATGGGTTTTGTGTGGCAACATCAGGGGGCAGCAAGGGCCAGATGCTCTGCAAGAGAAGGCGAGCCATGGATGGAGAATGATACCAAGGCAGGTGGGAGCAGAGACCTCACCAAGAAGATGTAGAATGTGGAGCAGCATATCCGGTTCATGATCATGACCAGAGACAGCGATCAGTGTCAGACATACTCTGATAGTCACATAGCATGCCTGTAGTGACGAGGCAGGTCTGAGATCAAGCCAGGAAGACTCACCAGCAGGTCTGAGTCAGGACTGAAGAGGTAGAAGATCAGGAGATGTAGCTGCTGCCCAGCTGTGAGGTAGAACAGGCAAGGGCCAGAAGTAGAGCATCAGCTTAAATGCAGTTCCCAGGGGAAAGAAAAGTGAGATCCTTGCTTTTAGCTTTCTTCACAACAGGTCTTATCAGCACAGCAGTTGACCTTGGACTCAGCCAGCTAAATTCTAACATAGCCAATGGCGTGCCTAGAAGGGAGCTGCGCTCTAGGCCTTGACAGCGAAAGTACCTGAAACACTGCCAAGGCTCATGATTTTTTTTTTTGCAAACCATAAGATTTCAGCAAAGGCTAGAGATGGTCTTAAAAGGGCATCAGGTAGGAACGCACATAGATAAACCTCCACTAACTTCTATATTTGCCTAACACCTGGGGTTGAGCAGCCACTTAGGATGCTTATAGGAGATTGTTTGAACTTTCTGCTTTTTTTTTTTGTCAGAAGGTGACACTTTTCTCAGAAGAGAGAAGACTAGAAATTGCCTAGACTCTGTGGCGTGTAACGCTTTGTCTTTTGCTGTGGGAACGAAATGCATCCCCCTTAGCTCGTTTACCCTCTGTAACATTAGGATTTAGGAGGTATGGCTGCTGAAGCTACCACGTGGTTTGCAGACTTCAGAGCAACAGGAGAGGCAGAAATTGTTGTCCTGACACAATTGTTCTTGGTTTCAACTGACACGGGTGGAAGAAACACTGATAATACAGTATAGAAACTATAATTAATTTCTAAACAAAAATCACTCTCATAATCATCATGCAAAGCCTCTCCTCCCTAATGGGCTGGTTTTCTATGATGCCTATAAAAACCGTCAGTAGCTAAGCTACTGTCTAAGTAGCAAAAATGCTACTAAGTATGCAAAGATCTCGTTAGAATGTTGACCATTCTCGTAATCCCTTCACACCCTGTCAGCGTTTGTCTCATAGGTTTGTGTTAACACTTTGCCACTCTAAATTTTGGTCTCTATTTGTGTATCACTCGAGGCAATAGTGCCTGCAAATGGGACTTCTGCATGCTATGGTAATGCAATGCATGTTAATTGTCTGTCATAAGAGATGATAATAACAGGGAGATCAAAATTAAATTACAAAATCAAAGTGCATATGTACAGTATCATGACTTTTCTATCTGTCTCATTATTATTGATGCATGAACTTCATGCTTGTGTTGTAATGATATTCATTACCTGATGCCAAATACTAGTGCTCTTTTTTTTTTTTTCCAATTCATTGGTAAGTATGAATTAATGTGATTTGTTAAATTTTTACATCTAGTCAGCTTACAGTCATCTTCAGGCAGATTGTTCATGTCACAGATTAATTGCACCACAGATGCAGGCACAGCTTGGGTTCGGCGGGTTTTATTAGCTCTAGTTCAGCACTGAGTCTGCCAGACCTGTGCTGGCTGCACAAGGCATCATTCAGTGTGCAGTGTGCTTCCCAGTGCTGCTCCCTGTGAGCTGATTTATTTGCTTGTGCCGTGCTGGAGTTATGCTAAGCTAATTTACTGATTTGCTGCACACTATGTCCTGGAACTAAGCTGCCCTTACCACAGGTAGGAGTGCAAAGACACTACCGCCCAGGAATTCGCAAGATGGGAATTTTGGTCACTTCTTGCTGTAAGGACTAAAAAACCTTCAAAACTAGATTGATGTTTTAATGTGTGTTGTCAAATGACAGCCTGTGTGCTCAAGACCAAGCAGGACTGGATGCCACACTTAGTGGCATGGTTTAGCTGAGTGGTGGTGTTAGGTCATAGGCTGGACTCGATGATCTCAGAGGTCTTTTCCAGCCTTAATTATTTTATGATTCTATGACTCTTAAGGAACCGGTGAACTTACGTGATGACAGCACAGGAACCTGCCTAGTTCAAGCACAGCAGGATAAACCAGCCTACCTCCATGGCACAAAGCTGTTCCCATGTCCATGCTCTGTATCCTCAGAGCAAGACACTCCTCAAGAGACTGCAGTCACCTCACGCACTTCACATAATGCAGGCTTGTGTGAAACACTCTCAGCCGTGGCTGGGTTGCTTTTTCCTCATTTGCTACAGAAAACTAACTTTGAGTCCTGCACTTTGGTCACAACAACCCCAAGCAATACTACAGGGTTGGAGAAAAGTGGCTGGAAACTGCCCGACAGAAAAGGATCTGGGAGTGTTGGTCGACAGCCAGCTCAACGTGAGTCAGCCGTGTGCCCAGGTGGCCAAGGCAGCCAACAGCATCCTGGTTTGTACCAGAAATCATGTGGCCAGCAGCACTAGGGAATGGATCGTCCCCCTGTGCTGGATTTAGTTTTGGGCCCATCACTACAAGAGACATTGAGCTGCTGGAGCATGTCCAAAGAACAACAAAGCTGGTGAAGGATCTAGATCAGAAGTCTTATGAGGATTGGCTGAGGAAATGGGCTGTTTAGCCTAGAGAAAAGGAGACTCAGGGGAGACATTGCTCTCTACAACTACCTGAAAGGAGGTTGTAGAGAGATGGGGGTCAGTTTGTTCTCGGAAGTAACAAGTGAGAGGACAAAAGGAAATGGCCTCAAATTGCTCCAGGGGTTGTTCAGACTACATATTAGAAAAGAAATTCTTTATCAAAAGGGTTGTTAAGCATCAAACCAAGGTGCCCAGGGAAGTGGTTGAGGGACCATCCCTGGGAGGTATTTAAAAGACGTGTAGGCACATGGTTTAGTGGCAGTGCTGGGTTAGCAGTTGGGACTCTGTGAAGGTAACGATCCTACGATTCACAGGGCTTTAACCAAGAGTGCTGTTTTCTGAATGTTAAATGTATTTGTGTTTTGCTTGAAATACATGTGGAAAGCCGTTTGTTCCTCACTCCGTGCTCGTTGAGATTTGCAGCGGGTACACGAGCAACGCTCCCGCGGGGCGTGCCCGGGCTCACCCCGGGAGGAGAAGAGCCTACCACAGGGTCCCTTCTCAGGGAGGCCGGGCCCGCTCCGGGCATCACGGTCTGCGCGGCGCAGGCAGGGGGAGCTGCTGAGGGCACGGGCCCCGCGCCGCCGTTTCCCTCCATCGGCCTCCGCGGGCAGCCTCTTTCCGCGAGTAGGCGGGGACGGCGCGGCCGCGGGCGGCGCGGGGGAAGGGCACAGCCCGNGGGGCAGGCGAGAGCCTCGAGCCCGCGGGGCGGCGCCGCTGCCCGGCGCCCACCAGCACCGGCGGGTAAGCGGGAGGAGAGCGGGGAACCCGCCCTCCACACAGCGGGCCGAGGCGGGGCCGAGCGCGGCGGGACCCGGGCGGTTGTCGGCCTAGGGGCTACCCTTCCGTCTCCTCCCTGCCCGGCTCCGCCTCTTCCCGAGGAGGAGATAGGCTGGTGCTGCGCGCTGTGGTGTGCCCCGCTGTGGTGGGGAAGGGGCGCCTGGGCTGCGGGGCGCAGGGACGCAGAGGGTGCCGTGGGGGGGCGCCAGCAGGTGCCTGCTTGGCCAGTTCGGCACCTGCGCCCGCCCATTGCACTTCAGCTTCTCTGAAGCAGCAGCAGCAGCCAGCACCTGCGTGTTCACTGCGAGCACGGATAGGGGTTTTCTGACTAAAGTATGTTTGTAATTCTGTACTGAAAAATACAAGTCTTGTTTGAAAAAATACATCTGAAAAATACATCTTTGTTTGCAAATAGAGATGGAAGAATTGCAGAATGGTTTTGGCACAGCTTAGCAGAAGTTGAAATGAGCATCTGTCTTCTCCAGCCTGTGATATTAGCAGTGAAGACACAATAACCGCTCATTTTACAGGATTGGTACCTGTGATTCACTGGAACACGTTTTTGTGATTAGCACAAGTTGATGGTTGTGCTTTGACCAATTATAAAGTGTTTTGGCAGATTAAAAGTAGCACAGACATGCCTAAGTGTATTACAACTACACCTTCAGTTTTCTGTGGAGGTGTTAAAATTCTTGCTACAACCCACCATGGTATGTGATCAACACGATGCCTTTAAAAACAGTTTCCACTTACAAATGCTTTGACAGTACTACATCCAGATTGTCTTGCTTCCATTAGCATTGTTGCAACATAGAAATCATGGTTGTCCCTGAATTGACAAAAAGGTTACAATGATGGCCTAATAGTGATTGGTGTTGGCAGCAGTGGGAGTCCTAATGTAGATGGACCAGCTGTTACACCATTTTCAGCGTCATGTTGATTAGATTCACTTTGACTTTTGTGATGCCGTGGTTTCAGTTGGACCCAGCCAGTTTTTTATCTATATTAGAACTCCCATGATTGCTGGCGGATTTAAAAAATTTAGAATATTCATCTGTCTTGTCGTTGTATTTAGATGCATTTTAGCACTTGTGTTTTGGGAGATAAAATATGCAGCTGGCTCAGTACTGTTATGTAGAGTGCAAGTCGGTAATTTCACTTGTAAGCAATATAATTTGCCGAGTTCATAGTGATTTGTGCAGACAGATTTGGATTCTGGATGTGAAACAATAGTGCTCTCATAAACCACAGAGGCATAGGGGGGAAACTCGTCATCTATGTTAGCTGAGGAAACTTCTATCCTGTACTGATTTTTTTCAAGTCATTCAACTATTTCTTACTCAGTTGAAATACATTGGTATTTGTGTTCTCTCTGGTACTGTAGACCCAGAAGGACCCACTTTATAGTTTAAAAGGTGCACTCAGAAAGGAAATCATGTTACATGTACGTGGTTTTGTCTGGATTGTTCCTTGGAGTATTTCAGGATGCAGTTAATTTTTTTTCTTTTGGGACAGCTTACAATATGTTTTGCCTGATCGCTGTTATTGGCTGATATGTGCTCTTCATCTTAGTCTAGCTCAGTGGCTCTGTTTATTTTTGGCCAAGGCTAATGTAAGTTGGGTCTTCAAAAGTGAAGCAATAGCTACATTTTTCCAGAACTCTGCTAAAGACTATTTAAACATAACACTCTTCCTGCCCTGGAGGCTTTTGATATGAAGCACTATATGGTCTCATAGCACACCTACCACAAATCTTGTGTTTAGCAGTCTGAATGGGACTGGTTCCAGGAATCCAGCCACAGCTATGCCAGCATGCAGCTGCTGCTGTCAATTGTTACGTCTGAGCCAATGTCAGCATTTACCACCTCTGAAACAGGGAGCACCTCTTTATTCCTCTTCTTTCTTCCATCCGACAGGCTGCTTTGTACTGTCTTGGTGCGCTAGACCATGTTTTGTGAACAGATTCAGCTCTTACCTCATAGGAAATTACTCCTTTTTTTCCCAGTTCCTTAGTGTTCTCTCTGTTCAGCAAAGTGACTTATTTTATACAGGTGCCCCAGCTCAGTGAGAGGGTGCTTGGCCGCAAGTAAGTGGATTGTGTGAGAGGAGACCAAGTTTGTCTTTCAGCCATAGAGGTCAGGTCTTCTCCAGTGGTGGTGTGCAAATTGCAAACTTGGAGAGCCAGGTAATAATATGGGAAATGAGAGTGGTCTTATCATCACTTTCCTTACTGTGTGCTGAGAAGCTGGAGTCTCTTCTGAAAATCTCCTTTCTTTTTTTCTCATATGGGCCCTGAAATTCTCTGGCAAACAGAGGCAAAGAACCCTGTAATTTTGCAATATGTAGGGTTTCCAAGGGCAATTCTAGTCCTGTTTCTTTCTAGGGTAAAAATTGCAGAGACACTGCTGGTGTCAACTTGACATTTCAGAGGAATTTTTCTATGTTAAGATTGTTCTAGCAATGTATAATCAGGATTTAGATGGCCTGGTGTTATTTCCTGAAAATAATTCTAAGTCTAGTCTAGGTTTTTCTGTAGTTTTAAAGCTATGCTGAATTTATAATTTTCGTTATTTATACCCCATTTGTTTATAAAACCATTGCTTGTAAGCTTGGTATTTAAGTAATTCTTTATTGCTGGAGCTTTAGTTATTGCCTAAGGCGTTTCTTCTTTATTGTGTCTTTAACTATGCAATCTTTATGGCAAAATCTGCATCAAATTGTATTAAAGAAGCTGGATTTGTAGAGCCTGCTATGGGCAGAGTAGTGAAATGCAAGTTAAGTTACATGTTAACGGCTTCAATAAAGTGTAATAAGAGTGTTAGGAAAAACTAAACTGCATTAAAAACTCTTGAAAGTACTTAACAATTTTTACAGTGAAGTTGAAACTAGCATTAAATTGCCTAATTGCAGAAAAGTTTGTTAGGCAGTTGCATTCACTTGAAATCATGATTTGTTTTGAAATGTGTTTTGGATGTTTTAATGGTTTCTAGCTTGTGTTTGAAGCTACAGAAGGATGTTATTTCTTCCCTATGCAAGAGGGAGAATAAAGTAGTGGTCGCACATTCGGTTCCCATTTTTTTGTGGACCAATGAAGGCTGGGCACTACTTTGCATGTTTTACATTACTGTAGGTGTACTGTAATTCTTTGGGTTTAGTAATGGTTGATCAGCTGTACTACTTGCAAAGCCTGTCAAGACCCAATACTTGGCTGAATCAGTTCTCTCCTCCTAGTGCAGAAGGAGATCAGGATGTTATTAGCTCATAAATAGCTGACTTACTGATATCCTGCATGGTAGATCCAGATGTGGATAAAGTCTTAAAGATGAAAGCTTTCACAATTTCTGTCAGTTCTTGAGGAGATAGCTCTCTGAGGAACTTCCCAGCTCCTCTTGAAATATGATGCTGACTCTCTCAAACATGGACTTGGTTTAGAAAGTGTGAGAAAAAGTGTTCTTATTCCTTGTGAAGAGGAAAAAGGATCTTATACTTGTTAGGTCATTTTATAATTAGTGTGATTTAACTGGCTTAATTACTGAAGATTTTGTGTCCTCCCTTAAAAATGAATCCAAGTCCATCTAGTTTACCAAATGGCAGATTTCTTTGTATATCTGTCATCTTGAATAATTTTCCCTTGTTTCTGTCTGCTTTATTTTGTCTGTTCTGTGTTAAATAAACAGAACACTTTTGAAATTATTAAATTTTAGTAAAATAATGTGGAATTAGAACACTTAAAGTTAAAAGCCTGATTGACAATGGCCCAGTATTATCTCCCACTTTTATTCTACCTCCTCTAACTTGCTCGGAATTCATATTTTATGTACTGTCAGGATTTTAAAATTACTCTCTTGATGAAATATCATCTATTATAACAAAAACAACTTTCTGAAATTGTGGATGCGATACTGGGTTTTATTTTGTTGATCCTTAAAGGCATCCTTTTGTGGGTAGTTTAAGGAGACTTCATTTTGTCCTTTCTGTTATTATTATTAAATAATAACAATAAAAATAATTCATTAAAAATAATCAAGTTATTATTTACAAAGTATCTTTTCAGCTTCCTTTTCAGTGATATGCTGCATGTGCAGAGGTGTTGAAAAAATGTAGATGTGGCACTTCGCAACATGGTTTAGTGGTCATGGTAATGATGGGTAGATGGTTAGACTTGATGATCTTAGAGGTCTTTTCCAACCTTCTGTGCAGTTGGAATTGGCAGGTCTCTTTCAGTGTTCCTTTTCTGGCTTTGGACACTGGTTGCAGTAAACATGTTAAAGAATGGAAATTAATAGATCAGTTTTAGTGTAGAGGTTCTTACAGTTAGTTTCAAGATGACATCATATTTATTCAGTGCTTAGTACATCTTCATTCTTGTGGTCCATGCATATGTAGAACTGATCTAAGAACATTTAGTGCTGTCGGTATCAGATTTTTCCTAATTAGTATGAGCTAAATCTTTGCAGTCTAAGCAACTGCACAAAGCAATCTGTTCACAGGGATGGTAACAAAAGCTTGGATTTTTGATACATTTGATTTCCTTTAGAACACTGTAACAGAGCTTGTGCAGATATGAGAAGAACAGATATCTGAATCTTGGACACAATAAATCTTTTGATGTTTTATGTTAATATTCTCAAAAACAACTAGGAAAAAACTTACTTAGATTAATGCACATTAATTTGTGAGCTGTACTTAATTACTAATGAGGTGCAAAGAGCTTCCCTTCTCAGGAGTTTCCCTATCGTGATGAAGTGTTGAAGAAGCACTAGCTGACTGTGAATGAAGTGTGGATTTTATTTTGAGTGTATTGATTGAGGCTGAGCCTCTTGAAGGGTGTGTGAACAAGTGGTTGGAACCTTCTTTAGGGTTGGTTCAAGTGTCAAACTAGTGTTTGTTAAATGGGATTCTGCAAGGCTTCCTTCTGTATTTTCTCATGTTCGGTGTTTCTATAATTCTGAAGTAGTAAATATACAGTGCTAAAATTTGCAGACATGTGCTATGGGTAGGCAGAGGGTGGAACACAGAACACAGTCTCAACAAATGGGAGCCTGCAGTAAGGTGTAATTCAAGGTCAAAGAGAACACAACTACATTTACATAGGAAAAAATCTGCAGAGGTGTGTGACTGGTTAAGCTGTGATTTTATAGAAGGGAACTGGCGGCTTAATGGATGAGAAAGTATCAGTTAGCAATGTAATCACTGCAGACCTGTTTCTACTTCTGCAAGATTTGGACCAGCTGCCGAGAGTTCGGAGGGAAGGAATGGAGAAAGATGTGAAGCCTAGGAGATATGACCTAGGAAGAAAGGTTGAAGGACCTGGTTCTCATTATTTTTTCACGTCTTTTTCTTCTTTTTATTTTATTTTTTTTAGTCTTGTGAAGAGGACACTTTGGGGAAGTATGGATAGCAATGTTCCATTAAGTAGAAAGGTTGCTGCAAACAGATCCATTTTAGGCAGGACAAGAAGAAAAACATTGGTAAAAAGAAGAAGGTTTAATTTGGGCATTGAGAATGAAAATTGTGACTGAAAGGGTAGACAGATTGTGTAATGCGCTGTGTAGGAAGTATGTAGAGATCAGTACAGAAAAATACTGTCAGAGTTTTTAAGAGTATGGCGAAGGTTACTGAGCCTACTCAGTAGAGCTGCTGTGTAACCACTTGTCAGAGGCCTATTTCTTTTTATTTTATTTTTTCAAGGCTGTCTTTGTAAAGAAAAAAGATAAACACTTTATCCAGCCAAAGTTTATTTAGTCTTTTCATTTTTTAGACAATAGAGAAACCTGCTTTTCACAGTGCTGGGAACTGCAATATTTAGTAATGATGCCTGATAGTTTAGCGTGGAATGGTTTAGTGGTATTTATTATTACTTCTTCATCATATTTTACCAACTTCCCTGCTAATATAACTTCAGATACTTGTACTGAAAATATCCCATTACACAGGTGAACATGCAGCATCATTGCTGCATAACAGCTTCATGTCTTACTCTTTTTTTGTAACTTCCTTGGAAAGAGCTTGGGTTTTTTATAGTTTGGATGGCTGTACATCTCTGTCCTGACCTACTTACATACATTTATTGCTTTTTTTCCCCCATCAAGTCTCTGGGGTAGTAATTTGAAAACTTAGCAAATTTTCAGGACAACCTGTTTGTATCTTAAAGAAATAATTTTATCAGCTCCATATTTTGTTAATTGTACGAAACACAACTTTCAATTGATACCTTGTTTAGATTAGATTTAATTATCCCCTAAAATGGAGTGGATTTTATTCAGAGGAAAAGTAAAATGGTAATACCTTCAATATTGGAGAAGCTCTCTTAAGAACTTCCCTTTGTATTTAACTAAACATTTTAGAATGTAGAGAGGAGCTAAAACTACAGATTTAAGAATCCATCCATCCATCTTCAGATCTCTTTTGGCGATGAAGCAATGCTGCTGGTGGCGACCAGTAGGTGTGGCAGGCAGCCCACCCCTTGTCTCTGACTGCTTCCCGGGCTGCAGTGTGGCACAACCGCACTCCCTCCCTCGGGTCGGGAAGGTGCCGTAATGGAAGGATGAAGGGTTGGGATGTGTGCTTGTCATGGGAATGTTTTTCTTATTGGAGTGATGTTTTCTGAATGTACAGCAGAACGTATGAAAACCACACACACATATGAATTGTAACGCCTTGCTACTGGGTATTTGTTCCAAACACAGCTCTGAAGGAAAGTTATTTCTAGGAAGGATACGCCTAGTAATTCTGAGCTAAAAATTTTGTGCTACTGGGATGAGTAGTTGGTCTCAGACAACATCATATGGGGTTTTGTGTGGGTACATCAAGTGAGAGCTAGTATGTATTTGTGGTGGAGAATAAACGAAATTGTAGAAATGATGAAATTCGATTAGAACATTATTCCATGCAGGACTGCCCCTGTTTTGCTCACAAAACTAAGTAGGTAGTTTCAGGAGCCCTGTTTCCAACCTGTCTAATGGTGCTGCACAGCCTTTTGTAGCTAGCAGGTTTCACTGTATTTTAAAGAAACAAAAAATTGCTGATTATTGAATCAGTGGTGATTTAGAGCCGTATGAAAAGTACAGAAGAATATTTCTGTCAGGTTTTCCTAATCAAAGGATTTCAAGCCTGTGCCATTTGGTGTTCCATGGTAAGGCATAGAGGGGGGCTGTTACCCACTGTTCTCTTTCATGTATGCAATTCCTCTGTATTATTATTTGCATGTGGTTTTCATTATTTATTTTTTTAAAAAATAAGGGTTCAACTCTTCTGCAAGTAGACTTAATAATACATCCTGCTGGTAAAACTCATAAATCTGTTGGAGTGTGTGAGAACCTCATCTCTAGATCCTGTTTCTATTCCTGTTTCACTTTTCCCAGAGGATAACCGTGCAGTTACAGACTGTATAGACTCTCTCTTTAATCCTGGAATAGACAGGATCTCTGTCTTGTAGAGAAGGGAGTGATGATTCTGGGCCATGGCTCTTCCTAGGCTACTGCTCTGTCACTGGCATGTTGTGAGGCCTTGAGCTTTTTCTGATTGCCTGATGAACTAAGGGCTTGGAGTTTTTTGATGGATTTTGTTTGTTTAGTTTCTGTATGCAGGCTGTATTACTCAGGTTATGCTCCTTTGCTGACTTCACTAGCTTATTATGTTGCTGTTAATATGTAACAGGATGTGATGTGAACAGAAGCTCATGTAAGCTCATACTCCTTTCTTTTCCTTCCACTTCACCCTAAGTGTTAGCAAAGGTGTTAGAAGATTATTGTCTCAGAGTAAAATTTATTTGCAGAGGTAAAAGTCAAAAATTAATTGTACTAATGAGAAAAATTAGTTCCTTCAGTATCTTTGGCATGACTTTTTGTACTTAGTTTGAGTTACTGCCAAGGATGGCTTTTTGGTGCAAATTTGACTTGTTGTGTACACTCAAATGTAACACTGGTGGACTCAAAGTGGTTCCCCTCCTGATGGAACCACGGTTGAAATTGTCCACCAGTTATCTACACAACTGAGCACTGTCTGGAGCTTACCACTGCAGAATGGATTCAAAGTTCTCCTGCAGTTAGTGTTCTGTACACACCTAGAGTTGGCAACCAGCGTCAACCTTTGAAGGTAAAAATGCGATGTGTATGTAAGTTCCTGGGAGCGTAGCCCATCCCAGCAGGTACAGCCCAGTCCTCCTGTACCCTTTTGGTTATTTGGATGTGTTTGTATTTCAGCAAGTTCTAAATGATTCTTAGAGTTTCTTCACAGTAGTGTTAGTTGCAGGATCAAAGCATCATTGTGCAGTAGCTCTTGCATTTTAGAATTACACTCTAGACCAACGGCAAAATAAAATGACATTTTAACATCTTGCTTTTGTAAGTATGGCATTAGGGTGTTGAGGACTTCAGACAATGATTCTTTACTAGTATATCTCATCTTGCATGTTGGGTTTAGGGAAAGACATTCTTTAAGGCTATTTGGAAAAAAACATTTCAGAGGATTTCCTCCCCACTCCCCTCAAAAGAAATGTTAGATTTGAATGAGGAAACGATGTCTGAGGTTTGAGGGGTGATCTCTAAAATGTCTGCAGTAAGTTGCATTCAGATTTTATATACAAATAACAAAGTTTTTTTGAGTGAATGCAAAGACATCAATGGTACTATACTTCCCTTGTGTAGTTACAAAACACTTTCATAAATATCATTTAAAAAAGAAACATTGCTGCTTCTTAAACTTCTAAAGAGGCTGATAGTCACAGAATAAACATCGAGACAGTACACAGTGGAATTTTTGTGAGCACTTGATATATTTAGATCTGTTTGTGCAGGTTGGTTTTCTGCAACTGCAATGGTGCTTCAATGATACTCTTTATCTACAAGTTAGATATTGTAACTATAGTTACACTAGGTCATAGTGACAATTTTATATAAAAACTTCAAGAACAAGTCTTTCTTGTGTACTTTGTGATGTTTTTTTCCTTTAACTGGAGCATCATTCCTGTTACACAAAATGTAGATTTCAGAATAGGATGGCTTTCTTGGCTAACTCTATCTTTAGCTAACCCAAAGTGGTGAGTTCCAGTATCAAACAGTCTTAGAATTTCTTCCCTCTTTCAGAAATTCTCATCCTGTACAATAAAAACTTAAAAGCTTTTTTCTTCAAGTTACCCGTTCTCTCAACTGCCCTTTCTGCTAATTAAGCTTCTCTGTAGCTTTGGTAGATCTCTCTAAAGGTCACCAATAGAGCAAAGTAGTGAAGAGGATTACTTTTTGCAGGGATTTTTTTTTTTCTCTTTTCATGAAAGAACCTCTCTCGAGGCTCTTCCTTCCTCAGTCTAAAGGGGGAAAAATAAAATAAAGCATTAGCTTTTTCTTTTTTCCCCCTCAAGTAGAAAAAACACGGTATAATAGAAACTTAAACTTGTACTAGAAGAGCTATGATGTCTAGGCGAGCAATAAGGAAGTAAATGGTTTCTGTTAATGAAAGGCAATTCTTAAAAAATCACTGGAGGCTCACTACAAGTTCATCAATAGGTAAATATGCCAATATGTGAAGACTGTGAACATACAAATGTATGTGTATGACCTCATCCCATTTAATACTTACGAAGAAATAAATTTTAACTTATTCTGTCGTGTGTCACTGTAGTCATAGAATGTCAGTACTATTTTATCTTATTCATATTGTTGAAAAATCATAAAGTGCAATGCACAAAATGTTTAATATCAATTTTTTTTTTTGTCTTTCCATTTCTTTAGGTGTAGTCTTGGGAAAAAATGAAGCATAAAAGCAAATAACTTGCAGATACATATACTGATTTGTCTAAATTTGTCACCGAGAATTGCAATTAAGTGACTTTTGCAAATGCTTGTTTCTGTTGAATAATTGGAAGGGAAAAAGATCTTATCTAAATTATGTGAAACCCTGAAGGAGGAAGTATAATGAAAAGTGGTTTAATTATTTTCAGTGAGACAGCAAAACAGATTGATGTGCTTATCAATAATAATCGTTTATCACCTTCTTGTGTGCTTCGTTAACCACTCAAAATGCTGTTTGTGATACAGAAAAAAATATCTCAATGAAGTAATATATTATTTTCAGCTCTTTCTCAAAATATATAGCAAAATCATCCTCGTGTCTGCTGGTTTGCATTAGAAACAGTCTGTGCCTGAGGTTACAGAGCCGTTAGCACTGATACTTTTTTGTGAGAGGGCAGTCAGTAGACACACAGAGCCTGTTT